>JAECUM010078447.1:0-17497 GCA_016617855.1 Megalonaias nervosa | reverse complement strand
ATATATATATAGTTTAGTCCTTTTTCAGTGTCTACTCGGTGCTTCTTGGCTTATCTCTTGTATTCATTAAATGGAGCATCTCTTGTCACTGTCCAGCAATAGTTTGCAAGAATTGATGGGCTCCATTTGCTCTGACAGCGTTACTCCATTGTTGCAATGTCCTGGTGAAATCTCTCGCCGTGCTTGTCTCTCACTGCTCCGCAGTTAGGTGGAGAAAGCAAGATGAGAGTGCAAAAAATGAATCTTTAGTGACATGTTGTAACCAAGGCGTTTGTATGCCTTGAGGAGGTTCATCACCAACTCCCTATAGTTGTCTATTTTGTTGATTCCGAGAAAGTTTGTTGCCACTAACTGGAAGGCGTTCCATGCCGTGTTTTCCTTGCCATGCAGTGCACGGTACTATGGATCATCTTTAAGAAGCTCACGAATCTGAGGACCAACAAAGACACCTTCCTTTATCTTAACTTCACTTAACCTTGGAAATTTTCCACGGAGGTACTTGAATGCTGCTTGTGTATTTTGCATGGCCTTGACAAAGTTCTTCATCTGACCCATCTTGATGTGCAAGGGTGGTAACAAAATGTTCCTTGATTCAACAAGTGGTTGATGCTGAACACTTTTCTTCCCAGGCTCCAATGACTGTCGGAGTGGCCAATCTCTTTTGATGTTGTGGGAATCTCTCGCACGACTATCCCATTCGCAGAGAACACAGCAGTACTTTGTGTATCCAGTCTGAAGAGAGCACGAACCTTCCAATCGCCACAAAACTGCCACTGATGTTGATCATATTTTATGCACCTCAAAAGTTGTTTCATGTTTTCATAGGTTTCCTTCATATGGGCTGCATGACCAATTGGAATTGATGGCAAAACATTGCCATTATGCAGCAAAACAGATTTAAGACTCGTCTTTGATGAATCAATGAATTGTCTCCCCTCACCTGGATCATGAACGATGTTGAGGGCTGCCATCACACCATCGATGTTGTTGCAGGTTACAAGATCACTTTCCATGAAGAAGAATGGGACAAGATCCTTTTGACGGTCACGGAACATGGAAACCCAAACATCACCTGCCAGGAGATTCCACTGCTGTAGTCTGGAGCCCAACAGCTCTGCCTTACTCTTGGATCCAAATCCCTGATAAGATCATTCAGTTCAGAGGAGTTCAATGGAGGAGAATGGAAGAAAGTATGGGCCATCTGACATTGATGGTTCAGGACTTGAAGTTTCATTCTCTTTTTCTTCCTCGTCTGACTCAAGTGAAAATGATTCTGGTGCATCAGGAACCGGCAGTCCTTCTCCTTTTGGTACTGGGCGTATAGCTGATGGAATGTTTGGATAATGCACAGTCCACTTTTTCTTCTTTGACACACCTTTCCAGACTGGAGGCACCATGCAGATGTGACAATTGCTAATATGATATGTTGGCTCTCCAGATCATTGGCACGGCAAAAGGTATAGATTTCCTTTTCCTGCTCAACCACTGGCGAAGATTTGTTACACAAGTGTTGCAGCATATGCGTGGGGCCCACCTCTTGTCCTGATCTCCAATTTTGCAACCAAAATAAATGTGATAGGTTTTCTTAACCATAGTGGTTATACTGCGCTTTTGTGATGCAAAAGTCACTTCACCACAAACACAGCAGACGTTATCTGCATTGTTCACACAAGTACGATTCATCTCTGCTCACTTTGGCTAAACAGAAGTGCGTCCCTTTGCAAAATCAAACACTGACAAATAAGAGAGCTCGATACTGTATGATTTCTAGAGCTGATATATGGCAATTTGTTCAGCAGAGTGATGTAAGCTTAGTTATGATTGCATCATCCATGACTTCTAGGAATAACATGATGCAATTCATATCATGTCTGACGCAATACCAGCTTCAGATTGCATAATTCATTGATTTGCCTAAAAGCAAGTACTGTCCAAACCCAGTCATAGATTTATTCATAGATCCAGTCAAAGATGTATTTTAGTCATTTCTGGTTTAAATTGAGATCCCTTCCCTTTATAACTCACTTATCCTCCGCCATTCCCAAGTCAAGGGTCGTATATACTGACCCAGTATAATGTCTTTAAAACTAGAGCGAATCAACACTTTTAAGCATCATTTTCGTTCTCAGTGACCCAGAATTAGTAAAGTTTGACTACATGTATTTCAGAAACTATTGTGGCTGTAGACTAATCCCGATCAGACAGTTCCAACAACTACCCCTCTCCTCAAATCGCCACTAGAGCAAGAAACCCAACACAACTAACCATTCCATCCAGCGATCACGTACCAATAGCCACCCGTAACTGCAACGATGCGATTTCAGTGCCCCCACCGTATGGCCTAAACGCTCCGTACAATGTTTAAAATAAGCACCAACAGTGGCGTACTAAGGGTAAATGGCGCCCGGGGCGACGATGATGACCCGCCAACGATTTTCCTGCAATTTAAATTTTATCAACTGTTTTGGCCCCCGCCCCCGCCCCCTCCTGTTAGTACCGTGCTGGGCACCAAACCCCTTATAAAGCCATCAAGCTTAGGAGGTAGAGGAGTTATATCGTGTACATGCACTCCGTACATTACATCAAAGCATATTCAGAAATATTTAAAAGAATTCAACTAGTGCAAAAGATATGCACATAAACTAAGAACAAAATAATTAATGGCAGTGTTATGACTGATTCAGAGCCACTCAGCTTCTCCCTTTTTAATACCTGCAGGTTTTTAATTCTGGAAAAAAGAACAAACTTGCTGATGACCTGTTTGTATTCTACCCTACTTTCACCACTTTTTGCAACCGTCTGTTCTACGGCTTCCGTTTAATTTTTTTTATCTTCCATGACTTTCTTATAGACTAATTTCTTGTGTATTGCTCCAATTCACTTGTTCTCCTTGAACTTTCTGTTCACTAACAGGATGCCTTAGATGCAATCAGATTTTCTTAATTTTGTTACCGGGCCTGGGGTTTCTTTGGGAGGGAAGGCGATGTGGATTGGGCATGTAGTGTATTTTTCTCAAAAACGAGCGGCGCAGAATATCATCGTTTTTATGCTTATATCCAGTAGTACCTATGCGGTAGCTGCGATAAAGTAAAAATATTTATGCCTCAAGCTCACTTTCACTTGCAAGTTCGCTATAGGTAGGTTTCTTCTAAACATTGCACTAATTTGTTTGTGCTATCTATATGTAGCCAGTTGGCGATCTTCATTCTTTCAAGTACAGTATTTAATGTCCTACCACATATAGGCTTGTTCCGTAGCTCATGAAATAATTAGATGCATGTGACCTAAGTCCAAAATATTACATTCGTAGAAATTATTCATAATCAACAGCTTTTTGCTTCAAGCCTCAACACATACACACAGACAGACACACACACACACACGCAAGCATAGGTGTAATGTAATTATCGCGTAGCAGATATCGGAGATTTTATTTCAGTCGGGGAACCAGTTCTAATGATAAAGTGATAATTTCTACAAAATAATACGTGTTTCCCTCTGGAGCTTCTTGATACACGCAAAAGGACGTATTTAGTTCTTATGTTGATATGTAGTGCATCTCCTCAAGTAGTCGCTTTGTTAAATAGCCTATTTAAAATCATTAACATGGAAGAGTTTACATACAGGAAGGCTTTAAAAAGTGTTATGTTCTAAGTTCAAAATAAACTCTATTCACTTGGAATTTTTCATAATTCCCAAAACTTGTTTTCTTTTTTGTTGTTTTCGTCGTCAAGAAGTATCTGTTTGGTACCCATAATCCTCCTCTGATTCCAGATTCAATCAACAAAATGTATCTTGTTTTGTCCCTAATTCTGTTTTTTTTTTTTTAGATATCTTTAATCTAGCATTATTGGCTAATCCAAGAGCAGAATAATAACAAGCTGTCCATTAAAATTAAAGTACCTTTCTTTCGTAGTCACGATGGCTAAAAGGATTCTTTATTTCAAAGCAGTCCGATACATTTTCAGAGTTCTCTTTTGATAAATTCTCATTTCTTTACAAACTGAAAATTATTTACATGTTAGTAAATAATATATCCCACGCGATGGATCTTCCTACTCATTTTGCCTCAAAATTTCCTATTCATGTGACCAGCTCAACCAATGGGAACTTACTGAATTCTTCTAGAAATGTTCAAACTTCATCGGCAAATCAGAAATTAATAAAAAGAAGGCGCCAGTAAGTCTTATTATTAAGATTACTATTAGTACTTGTCATTACATACTTTAATATCTATTTATTGACTCTATGTAATTTTACATACTCGGGTCACGTGGGCAAAATTTAACTAAAAGATATTTTGTACATTTTAAAACCATGAATAAAAATTAAAAAAGTTAAATAAAATCATGTACCAGGAATTACAAAAATATAGTTATACATAACAGTATACTTTATGCCTGGTTATATGATGGACTTATTTTTACATGCTGAATACTCTTCAGCTGCATCTAGATTAAACTTTACACGAAGTGTACTTTTATGTGCAGTTCGTTTAAATGAGACGTGCAATACAATCGTACCCAAAACTTTAAAGTCCATGGACTACTTGCGCACTTTTGGTTCGTACCTGGTACAAAAGAGTGTATAATATATCTCAAAGCGAAACTGCAGTCTAGATATAAACAAACTGAAAATGAACTGGAACGGTCAAAGATAAATGACATTGAAAAGTTCAGCAAAAAAATCTGTTTTGAAACAAAAGAAGTTTTCAAATTATGGGCATTTAAAGACTCATAATGGGAGGTAGCTCTATTGTACACTAATTACATTTTAGACTAGGTAACTTATGCGGAAAAATTATCTAAAACAATATATAATAACGCATCTTAAATGTACAGTGGAATCTGTCTGAGTAACTTATCAAAACACGAGCAAGCCTATCTAATCAGGAAATGAAGATCGCAATCGGGCGTGTGCTAAATTGTCTAAAGTTAATTTTTAGGTCAATATAAGGAAACTTTTGCTGCAGAGTTCAATCTCTGTTTTCATGAATGTGTGAGATTATATATTTTTCTTACGCAGCTCAAATGCTTAGCAACTTTCGTGTTTGGAATTCATTTTCATGTTTCAAGCAATCGGTCGAAATCCCCGATTGCTTTATATTCAACATTCGTTTGCAGTGTGCCAACATTCGGCACTTTTTGAACTCAGATTTTAGCGATAAAAACGAAATGATTCATAAAGTTAAAACCCATCTTCTGTTGCTCTTGAGGGTCTCTTAAACTTTAATTGCTTCAATGAGATATTGACCCAGACAAACTTCTTTCGAGACTAGTTAGAAAGGGCAACTAACATGATTTCCGTAATTGCCTATCGACCGCTACCCATGGCTCCAGTGCGTAGAGACTGCTTCCATGTGTGTTGTATTATAGGATTAAATGATCATGGTTAGGTATTTATCGATGTGTAAATTTTACCTAATCACTCATAAAGTAAATAAAGTCCGAAGGACTTTATGTAAACTTTGTGAGTGAGTAGGTAAAATTTACACATCGATAAATACCCAAAAATGATCATTTAATCCTTATAATTTTAATATACTTCCTTTCTAACATCATATCAGCAGATTTAATCAACAAAACATTCACTTTTATGCACCTCGAAGTTTTCTTTCATTAGCCTCTTAACTGCGATAGAATACATTGTCCTATATTCGCCAGCCAAGATTCATTGATTCTTTATACAGTGATACGGGGTAGAATGTCATAGCGGGTCATGCCAGTGATATATTGTTATGATCATTATTTTTATATATAAAAAAAATGGTTTGTTGCAGTTAAACCAGGAATATTCCTTTTTTTTCGAAAATTACGCTTGCGTATGGCACCTGTTGTTACAGCAACGTCGTTGTTACTTTCTACGCATTTCGATCTTTCAAAAGCAAAATCGTGTCCATTTTTAGTGAGATCCCTTGGTTGACATGACCCTTATCTTTAATAACCGCTGCTGTAACATGTTGTCAAGGTGAAATGCAATAATTTCCGAAGACTGACTTCTAAAGCCTGCCATATGCCTTCTTCGGCAAAAGGGATGAGTTTTGGAGTGCAGGGAGGTCTGTGCAATTACATTCTTTTAACTTCTAATGGTCGATTTTAATCTGTGGCTTGTCATTTTTTATCAGAAAGCACAGGAGTGGGTGGGTGGGAGCTTGTTGTTATTATTAGGGTGTAAAGCGTTGATATAGATAAAATTTCACATCAAATGATCTGGACACATGGAACCAAAAGTAGTCCGCAGAATTTATCGATGTGTAAAAAAATTCCAGATCAGTATCACGTGACCGTTTACATCCAATCAAAACGTACAAAACGCAGTCAATTCATAAAAATTAGAATTATAACATGGTGAACTTTGACAAAAATATATTCAACAGATGTTGCATTATCTTTATAACACTGTATTCCTTTCTTGTCAAAGCACGACGAGACAGATGTCTTTCTCACGTCATTAAACTAGTAAATTCATCTTCTATTATTTTATTTTGAGTTTCAGCCTGAGAAGGTTTAATTTTTGTCATATTCTGCATTGCTAAGAGTGTTTTGCCTGTGAAAAGTATTTAGTCTTTCCATATAAAAGTAGCTAACTATCTTACCAAAGAAGAAAATAATGAAACTAATTATTTCAAATGAAGTAAAGTACCGAGTTAACATGTTGGAAATGTGAATGGAAAACTTCATTTACTTCAAGTTATTGTTGCAGGTGGTGTTCAGATACATTATTAATGTCTTTTTTTTTGTCACACCTACAACAACGTGTGCGTCATTCATGCAATCTATTCGTAAACAAGATTATCAGTGTATTTGAAAAATGACTTCAGGCAGTCTTGTCTTCTATTGAGATCTGATGCCACTAAATACTTCTTTTCAGCCAATTCGGTCAATATGTCTTTAATACGTCGGTCGTTCTAATGATTGTCTTTCATTCTTAATGCACGTTAACTCGCGCTGAAGAGATTACTCACTCATCGATTTGACTTTATGGCATGGTAAAGTGATAGGTCTGTGTCTTTATAATTCTAACAGAATGTTAGTTTTCTTCAAAGTCGAAATAGCACGGTTCGTCGTACTGCATGATCCCAGAGCAACCTGTCCCATTATTCAATGGCAAAATGGTTCATCTCGGAAACTTAATGCACATTTTATTTTTGAGAAGAAATACTCCCACCTTGACCGACATTCTTATTTCTCCTTTTGGCAAAATACACGGAGAAATGTCGGTCAAAATATTCGTTGCCTTCATAACCGCCATTATTCAGTTTAGACTTTAATATCATTTCTGTAATTTTGTGGTCATTTTTCAGTATAACACATTCCGTCAGCTTAACTTTGAATTACAAAATTGTTTGAACAAAACGATCTGCCAGTGAATGAATTTTCATCTCGTATCTTTCTTTCCTATATTATCCTGTGGAAAGTCGTTAGTTCTCATCATTGAGCATATATTTATATATATATGCGTGTCTGTGTGACTGTGTCTGTGTGTCTGTGAATCATCTGTTTGATTTATTACGTATCATTTATGTGTATTATGTGCTCTCATTATTCTATCCTAACTTCTTCTCTTCTTATTATTTTCCACCTTGTTTCTAATATACTGTTTAATTATTGTGATAAGTTGTGTGTTTTAATTGTATTTTAATTGCATTTTAATTGCTTTTTAAGCATTGTATGCACACTTCCGCCTCATATTCTTGTCTGTTTATGAATAATACTTGTAAGGGACATAACGCTTTATTGTCGTGAAAACTTGTCCTGTCTCATTGCTCATCTCTACATAATGTAATGACATTGTTGGATTGAAAACAGAGATGTATTTGATTATCGGAAACTGGGGGATTTATTCGATTCTTATTTCCTAAAATTGTTGATGGCTTGGTGGATGTTTTCTGTTATCATCGATAGATTCATGAAAACAATTAAAATTTAAATTTAAATTTAGTGCTAAGATCAGAGGTGGTGTACTCAGTATTTGTTTAGAAAGAAGAAGAAAAGAAGAACAAATTAGACATAAAACACATCTGGATGATATATATATATATATATATATATATATATATATATATATATATATATATATATATATATATATATAGATATATAGATATATATATATATATATATATTCAAATAGAAATCTTAACTTATAAGGACTGTTATGCCCCTGATACTGCTGTTGCATTGTGTGCATAGTCCTCAATATAATCGAAGAAATACTTCTGATTAAAATGGATATATCATAAAATAAGTACGTTGCTAAGTGCCTATACGGCTCGAGAACTAACTAACGTACTGACTGCCCCATTTAAGAAGGAATTAATTAGCAAAGAAAGCAAAACAAGGATTAGCCAGCAAGTAACTGAAATGTGATGACCCAATTTGCATTGTATTCGAAGTTTTGGGCAAAATTCACCCGACTAAAAGCAACTTAGAAGTTTTCGGGTGTGATGTGATCGTGGGTATCTTAATCACTTCCTCTGGGACTAAAAAAAAACAACATTGCCCATATATATTTCAAACTTGCATGTATTCTATGCAAACGTATTACATTAGGCTGTACTATCTGCTGAAAATGATCAATCTCTTTTCTCGCTTACATTAAGCACGTCGACGTTCAATAAAATACACAAATGTAATACAAGACTCCGCGTTCACCATTCCTAAAAGCTTTTGATTTTGTTTAACAGTCTGTGATTCTTATTCTTTTTAGTACAACATTAGATCTAGACATGAACAACTGACTTTTAAAGTCTTCCAAAGCAAGGTTTAGTCTGTGAACGATTTTGTCTGTCGTTCACTCATATGAGAAGATGAACACCTGGCCCTATTTAACATTAAAATGTCTTCCTAGAAGTAAGATACACTGGTAATATTCTCTCGTGTGCCATTTGTGCTGTCATAAACTTTAATACATTTGTATTTCTTGATAATCGAATTATCCTTATTTCTCTTTAAACATTTCATAAATACTTACTTTACATCTCTTATTGGAAAACCAGACAAAATGTTATCACAAGATAATTTAGTGAATCTCGTTGACCGAATTTCTGAAAAGTACATATTTGCCATTGTCGCGTTTTTGTGTTTGAGTTAAAATTCTATGCAACTAATGAATACTCCCTGTCATTATCACTTGTCTGAAATTGTCTGTTTTTCCAGAGATTGATGAAGCAAATCTCCATCAATTTAGGTCTTAGTTATTCTCTCAGCAGTTAGAACCTAGCCTAATCATTTAAAAAACGGTCTACCTGAAACACATAGGCGGGAATATATCTTTATACCGTTAATGTATTTGTTGCTTTATTTGTTATTTATTATGGTTTCAGCTGACAAAATTAAACTGCGACAGAAATTAAAGTGTTCAATACGCATACGATGTGGATGCTATTGTGTTGAACATTTAAGTAACTACAGATAATTTTGTTGTCCCTGCCTTAAGCATGATATTCGATTTTTTTTTTTTGATTTTTTTAAAAAAGTATTAAGCAAGCTAATAAATTCGGATTCATGATCGTTCTGCTTTAAGCATGCCGAGATTTAATCCATGAATTGGTCGCGCTTAATGCCGCGATTCGGAATTTGTTTGCTGGAGAAAAGATTTTTTGTTTGCAAAATTAAATATATTAATCATGGAAGTTTTCAGATTCGTTGCAGAGAGGCAGTGAAAAATAAGAAGAAATGAAATCATACCAAATTTCAAACGGAATCTAACTCGTATTATAGAAACGGACAATGGGCTCTCCTTAGGTTATATTTAAAAGTTAAAGAGATAATAATAATCAAGTGATAATACCCATCGCTCCGATGTTACCTGCCAGAGTTACCTATAGTACTCATCTCTCCTCAGATTACTTTCCAGACAAAAGGTCCAGCGAAAGTATTCATCTCTCTTCAGACAAAGTCCAGACATAGGTTCAGTTTAATGATTCATCCTCATAAGCATGTGCATGCACATAGAATACATGCTACAAATAAGTGTGTTAACCAAATGCTATACTTGCAACTTTAAAGTGAAACTCGAATAAAGTAATCATGAAGAGCTGGAAAGGACAGGAATGAAACAAAAAATCGTTAGTCTCTCTTTATTTTGAACGTACATTAAAATAGCTTGTGAACATTTTATTTTCTTTTTAGTAGAAGACAGCTGAATGTACTTACGCATGGATGACTTATCCCAGAAGTACGTTTAATTGAGCTTACACGTACGTTGGTATATACTGGACGCAAGAAAAGAATGCTATTCGTCTTCAGCATCGTGACTGACACATAGCATACAGTATATTTTGCTTCGATCCATTCTATTGTTTCCATATCTCCCAGTTTCAATTCTCATCATATGAGAAGACATTCTGAATTTTGTCAAAGCTGATCCTGTGTATGGTTTACACAAGAAGTGGAATTAATACTGGAGGCCAAAAGTCAGTTTTGATATGATTATACATGACTGTGATGCGTAATTGAAAACTGGGACAACATACATCAACAGGTTTCAAACAGTCATTATAATTTAAGTAACATTTTTGTTCAAATTGTAATAAGCGATTGCATTGCCTTCGGTGTTTTAACAGCTAATGTTTGTTGAGCTTTAGAGAATTTAACTTTGCCTAAGAAAACAAGGCTAAGGTAATTAAAATTTTCAACCACATCAGTATTATTTCCAGCTTGTCGTATTTGACCACCTTTTCGAAAAACCATAACTCTAGTTTCATCAAGGTTACTATTTAGATTCCATATATTACTGTAATCGTACACATTTTACATGAACTCTCTCTCTGAAAATAACACCAAATCGTCAGGAAACAGTAACACCAATAAAGTCATCTAAAGTCGTCTGACTAAATACAGATATCCTCCGTGTATTGTAATTATGTTTCCAGCTGTTTTGTAAATAAGTAAAATAGTATCGGTGATAACACAGCACGTTATATCAAACCTACACCGTATTAATATTAAAAAGGGTCCACGAACTCCATAATGCGCTACACATTATTTAACTGCATTGTACATAAAACGAAAAAGATTTAACATTTTGACATTAACATCTTATCCGGACACTTTTAAGCACAAACCATTTCTGTAAATATTATGAAATGTCCTTTTGAAGTCAACAAAAGCTGCGTAATACATTTTACCTGGACTTAACTAATTATTACTCAAAAACAATATAAAACAAAATAGCTGTTCCCATTCCATTCTTGAAATCTAAATATGCATCCGATAGTTTGTTCTTGCCCCCAATACAAATGTTTTCAATCAAACTATTGGCAAATACTTTTGAACAACAACTTGATAGAGTAATAACTTTACAATGTAATGTGTTATAGGCATCACCAGGCTGAAATATAGGTACAATTACACCTCCCCTGCCCCCCTCCCCCTTAGCGCAGGTACATTAGCAATATGGAATACTACATTTAACACACACACACACACACACACACACACACACACACACACACACATATATATATATATATATATATATATATATATATATATATCACCATTCCGTTGGTGTAATTCTGATTCAGAATGATGTTTATTGCCATGTTGTTTCGATGTTTTGAGTTTTCTTATTGTTTTGCTTGTGCAATTTTATCCTCCGTTAATTGTTTATTTGGTTCTTCAAATATTCTTGCTGTAAGCAGAAAATCATTTTTGTATATATGTCGTATAAAATCATTCGCTTCCCCATCTGAAAAGGCTCCATTTGTAATTGTGCCAAATACTTAAAATATTGAGAAAAAATGTTCTGGCGAAACACTTTGAGCAGAAGTCACATTTATGTTTTCTTCATAATGAAATTCCAAACCTTCCTGGGAACTTTTCATGCTAGAAAACTCTTGTGATAATTTCTTTTTAGATTGGAACTTTGCATTTCTTACGCATTTCTAATACATTTTTCTTTCTTTCAAGCATCAATTCGCTCCATGTTTTCCGATAGACTGATAATTGATCCACATAACGCTTATAGCTACCCCAACATTCATATCTAAATCATATTTTATTTGTTTTGTCCCATTAATTGGTAAAATTAACTCTTACAACCTCTTCCCTCTCTAAGACTTCTCTAAGTACGTCTTTTCAAGGTCATTATATATATATATATATATATATATATATATATATATATATATATATATATATATGTATATATATATATATATATATATATATATATATAATGAAAATGAAGTAAGGTGCAAATTACGTTATACGTAACTCTAGTATATTCAGCGTTCGTGATGTGCAGTAAAAACACTACATGTTAAAGCAGGGGTCTCAAACTAAAACTACCCTGAGGGCTGCATCAGGGCATTTTTGATGGCCCAAGGGCCGCACCACTGTTGTTATCTCTCATGACTCTTTGTGACGCCAATAATTTTGCAGGCCACAGGATAGGACTTGGCTGGCCACATGCAGCCCGTGGGCCGAATGTTTGAGACCCCTGTGTTAAAGCAAACTTTAACGATGAGCGATCGAAACGAGTTGTAATACTAATGACATGACAATTGGAAAGTAATGAAGGAGACTATCAAAATGTAGATATACTCTATTATATTACGTCCACAAGGATCTGTATATATAAATTTATCAATCTCAGGATCTCTAAAAGGCCTACAATTGCTTGTCACAAATCAATCAAACAATTAACAAATCCATGTGCAATTTGGTCCACAGAAACTCTCGTATTACAATTATCGTTGCCAAAAAACAATGTTTTCTGTCGGAATCATTGACAATAATATCATAGTTGAAACAGTTATTCATTTAAATCATCAGTAACTATAACATTATAGCTTTAAATTTGTTGTTAGTTACATCATTATGTATTTCATAAAAAATATTTGTGGTTAACAAGTTATATGTTTTGGTCACTTCGGTGGCAAATGAAAGACAACAAATAAGAACATCGTGTTCAGATCACAAGAAGCTGCATCTAATTTGTACCAAGCATGTGTATCCTTTCGACTGATATAGCTTCGAACTACTTTTCAGTTTACCCTATAATATGTTATTAGCCCTCCACTATTACGTATGGATTTTATGAATTAACTGCCGACAACTATGCATACGTCTATAACCTTCTAAAATTTTCGCAGGGCATGTTTTTCTAAGGACATTTTATCATATTTTAATACAAAATCACAAGAGTCTTTGATTCTTTCTTGTCACTTTGTAAGTCCAAACACATCCCATGCCAGTATTTGTAATCCATCCGCTTGTTCGACGCAAGATTTAATCTGTCCATCTCGAGTTACTTTTGCCAGACACAAAAGAAAATAGCATACGCTCATTTGAGTACTTTATTTTTTAGCCCTGAATTAAACGCATCAGTTTGTTCCAAATGAAGAGGCACAGCTAGTACGTACAACTGGGAAAATGTAGAAAGGTTCCAGATGCTAACTGTACTCTTGTGCCCAGAAAGAATATTGACAACGATTCTTCCTTTACACGAAGAAAAGTTCTAGATTGAACGATTGATTAAGCTAAGCTGGATAAGAAGAAATCGGACTGAATATGAAAGTTGATTCCGGAACCGTGCATCTATTGCTTAAGAAGGTTTTATGGTTTCTATTTATTTTGGCTGTTTGATTTGACATTGTAGAATTTCATGCTTCGTGAACTTGATTTTGCTAAGCTCGTGGATTCCAAAAACAATTGTTTACGAGAGAGAATTTTACTTTCGTTTTTAAAGGACTATTTTATTTTACAATAGATATAATATAAAAGTTAATTTTACGTCATATCAAATATTAATACCGCTTCGTCATTTACCTTTAAAAATATATTATATTCAATCAATGCATACGTAATCCAAAACGAAGAATAAATTGTAAGCAATTCTAAATCCTTGGTGAAAAGGAAAGTTTGCCTCCTTTGAACAACCGCTTTATAAATTGTCACTGTTTCATGGTTCTTCATGCACACCTTTGCAAACATTAGCCTCTATTAAGCTACAACGAGCCAGAGAACGCAATTTTCACTTCCCAGGGGCAACTACAACCAGCCTATGGAAGCCATTTTCTCCCTTTCCATAGTCAACTGGCTAAAACAAGTTTGGCTGTAATGAAAATGAAATGATCGTCTTCATTGCTTTTCCAAATATAGGTTACAACACAGATGAAAGAATACATGCGGGCTGCTTGGTCTTTCTCGAATGGTGCTAACTTGTCACTGTCCAGTGAAATGGAAAAAACACTAATTTGAAGTGATGAATCAATTGAAAAAGGAAAAGAACATTAGACATTCTACTAAAAAGGGAAATATGTGATTAACAAAATATACCTGTTGTTCTTCAGTGATTATTAAAATATTTTATTATTTTATCTTTGCGTTTGCAGAAGGCACACACAAATATAAAATAAAGTAGAAAAAAATAACGTCATTCCTTCCCCCCCCCCCGCTAATAATCAATAAACATTTAATGCGAACTATTCACCCACAAAGTAATCCGTGAATATCTAATGTGAACTATTAACTCACAAAGTAAACAATGAATTTCTACTATGATCTATTCACTCACAACGTACAGCGTTAATATTTAATGCAAATTATTCACTCACAACATTGAATATCTAATGCGAAGTATGCACTCAAATATAAAACATGAATATCTAATGCGAAGTATGCACTCAAATATAAAACATAAATATCTAATGCGAACTATTCGCTCACTAAGTGAACTGTGATGGATTTCAGTAAATATAAATGTCTGGAGAATAAAACACGTCTTTGATACCTGTAGCTGAAAATAGTTGTTTCATACTATAGTACTTTTCACAGATGAAGACATAATGTTGAGCCAGTCTGAAGTGCCTATTCTTCAGAATCCTACAAATCTGCAGAACAGTTCTGAGCATTTGACGTTCGTTTGAATGACTCCATCATCAATAGAATAGCATGGGTCTTACAGAATTAAAGTAAAAGAAATTTGTGCATAAATACGTTTGGCAGTGCAAGCATTCGTAAAACCGTGAAAACACTTTTCAGACTAATACCTGGATTACAACCACGCCTAACTTTTTTTTATTATATAGCTCTCAGGTGTTGTTACATTTACTGAAAATGATCATGCATATATTTATATATTTTAGGTTTCTATCTACTTTACACCAGCACACATATATTGATTGTTAGAATTTCTTCTAAATGTAGATGCTGTTTTTAATAATTTCTTTGCATTCTGCTGAATTATGCTGTCTTCTTTGTTAAAATTTCTTGTAATACGGGAGTCATTGTAATAAGATTTCAACTTTCTACTGAATTGCCAGGTATTGCATTGTTTTGAAGTATACGTGAAAAACATGTTTTCTTTAATAAATATTGTTTAAACTAACCTCAGCTTTGTTGTCTGATTTCATTTATTTGATAAAGATTTCAAGTACGCTCAATGTAATTAAAGAATAATTTCATATAATCCATTAGCAAGAACTGAAGTCCCGGCTTCAAATACCATAAAATGACAATAAGGAAAAGATGGACATTTGATATAAATGAAATGGCTCTTGAGTTTGACTTTCAGCATAAAACTAGTTCAGATATCACTGGAGTATTCAGAGTGCAAGAGAACTATGGTAGGTATGAATAAATTCATTTAAGCTTTGTTTAAGTTTAATTTACGTTTTGTTCTGAATCGGTGGACAGAGCGCCTTTTTTAGCTTTGGGGTAAGGATAAATCGAAGCCGTCAAGCCGAATCCTATTCATAAACCATATCAAATGAGTTATTTCTACGACATCGTAACAAAATACAAATGCGGCTGTTTTATTACATACACCCTCTTTAGGCCTTCGAAATATTTCTAGCTTAACTCCATTAAAGATACTTCAAACAAATTGAGACTTGTGAAAGTTCGTGATGATGATGTTAAATTATAGTGGTGTTCGTACAGTTGTACATGTACCACTGGTTTATTCCTGCACAGCAGAATGATAAATTTATCCTTGGCGATAATATGAAAGTTAGTTAGTTAATTTAATTTACGTCGCTTTCGCCCATACTGACTGACTGACTGAGAATAATTAAAGTCGCCTATGCTAACTAAGAGCTTTTGCGACTCGTTAATGCTCAATTATTGAGCTTTTTAATTGGTCGGTGTTTCAGGAATGATGCCGCAAAAACACCGCTTTTATGTACGATAGTCGTACTTTTTAATTGTATGTCAGGAGTTGGAAAGGAGGAAGGAGACCCGGCGGGGGACGCCAACCGCTGATGCCGTGTACGCTCCAAATGGCCCGGACCGACGTGATTGTATGTCAAATTCTGTCCAGTTGTGCTAGTGGACGTTCCCTGTCCCCAATATTGTGTGGGCCACCTGTGCAATTGATCTAAGTTTCTGAGTTGAAGATTGCCTATTTTATCCTTGTGTAGTTGGAATTTTGTGTACTAAGCGTACTTTTAATGGCGAAATTACACCAATCAGCCGGGTGTCAGCAACCCTGTGTTTTTTTTTGTTGTTTTTTTTTTGTTTTTTTTTCTGGTCACGCATTCTTAGTATTGGTTTCTGTTTTTGATGGCGGATGGACTTAAGGATCAGGGTAGTTTTGTACGATGGTGTTATCGAATGAGGCCTTCTATTGCCAATGGAACTGCCTCCCTTGTATATAAAAGTAGGGGGTGAGAGTAGAGATAGGGGGGTAGGGGTGGGGGGAAGGGGATTCTTGGTGGATAATCTGGGCAACACAGGTTTGTTGTTTCCAGGATTCCACCCAGGTGTTGCTAGTATATTTTCCCTAGCACCTGTTTTAGGTCCCTTGTGTTAGTAAAGGTGAGGGTGGAATAAGAGGAAAGTGAAAAGAGGGCTTATAGTGGAAAGTCTTTGTTCAACATAGGCTTGTTGTATGCAGGATTCCACCCAGGTGTTCGCTAGTCTGTTTTCTCTAGTGCCTGTTTTGGGCCCTATTTGTTAGTGAGAGGGGGTTAGTAGAGGATGGGTGGAAAAGAGAGCTTTTGTCCGGAAGTGTTGAGCCAGTGCTTGCTCGAGGAGGTGGGCCAGTGCTTGCCCAGGTTTGTGCCAGTGCCTGAACGGGGAGGTGGGCCAGTGCTTGCCCAGGGGAGGGTATGGATTTGAGCCAGTGCTTGCTCTTGTGTGGGCGAGAGCTTGCCCATGGGAGGGACTGGGGTTTGGTTTTATAATTTTTGATTTGGAGGGCTAGTGCTTGCCATGTGGAGGTACTGGTCCCTCCTGGTTCTGTTCTTCCGGTGTTGGAGGGTTAGAGCTTGCCCTTTGGAGGTTCTGGACCTTCCTTGTTCTGTTCTTCCGGAAGGGCTCGTTCTTGTCCGCCAAGTGGAGGTTAATATTCCAGTTGTTTTCCTGTGTTCACTTGGCTGTATTCCCCAGTTGCCTCTCTCTTGTCTTTTGTCTTCCTTGTCTTGTTTTGATTATTTTCTGTCAATCGTCAATTTTGAATTGATGTTGTGCTCTTTTTGTTTTGTTAATGTCATGCATGGGGGATGGGATGGGAAATGGGAAGGGAAGATGAGAGAAGAGATAAG
>JAECUM010078440.1:0-16325 GCA_016617855.1 Megalonaias nervosa | reverse complement strand
CCGGTGATTTGGAATTAGCCAATTGAAATGCAGCTTTCAAAAATCTAAAAGTGAATGAAATCGTTCCGTACACATTCATGCTCTTTATTCACACTGCTAAGTCTACAAATGCGAAGATATAAGACTTCGTCTGATTGGTTGATAAAATTAGCGATTATGTTAATAACATAGGTCACCAGAACATAACCCCTAAGCGGTCGCTGTCAGATCTTCATGTATAACAATGAAGATCTGATTTTAATCCGATTTATTTATTTATTAAACACCGAATATTTACTAAATAATAAAGTTGTATTTAAATTGCTTTTCAGAAAATTTAAAGTGATATTGGAACAAAAATGAGGCTATAATTATTTTTATCACATAGTTGGCACATTTTACATATTGTGTATACAATTTAATACTTTTGATATTTCAAGATGCTATATTACTTATGTCAACCTAATTGGTTAAAAAAAAGCCAATGAAATTCTTGCGCAGTATTCATTTAGCTGATTGGCTGCGACCATGGGAATTTTCCTTACCTCGCCTTCTGGAACATTTTTTTTTTTTACTTTAATCATTGATCGGAAAGTTTTCCAATCACAGCAATTTTTTGTTCCAAATTAAATAATGCGAACATCCAGTCACAAATACATTAAATCTAGAATTGCTAAACTCAGCAACATCTTTAGTCGGGATTTAGACAATTTCTGCCTCAAGTAATCATCCCTTCACATGAATATCCAACAAGTAGAATGTTCCATTCTAAATAGTTTAATTAAATGATCAGAATGGTATCTTTAATACTGCAAGTAGTGAAGAGGGGCACTTTAGCGACAACGGGAAAATACATTACAGACACCCCACCCCCCAGCAAGTTTGGCGATAAAAAATCCCCTGGGCCACTATAACGACAAAAAATATTGGACCTGAGTAGCGACAATAGGAAACGAAACAGGTGGGATGACGTCACGGTACTGGTAACAATGTGGGAAGTGGCTGACCGAAATGCGTGCGGCTACGCTAGGTAGGGACAAATACATTACAGACAGAGACCTATACAACACAACCATAGACTGATGAACATCAATCTATCAAACCTAAATTATACAATCGACTAAAAAAAGTTTAGGTAAGAGAATAATTTTTTGGAAGTTAAAGATAAAATATACAATCGACTAAAATTTTTTAGGCAAGAAAGAATAAATCTTTTCGAGGCATATGAAGTGGCCCTGAATAGGGCCTTTGGTTTATATGTTAACACCATTTCTTTAACATAGAGGGCATCTTACTGATATTCTTCTCTTTCTCAAACTTTGTCTAACCTCTGGACCATAGATGAGGACTCGCTTCAGACAGCCTTGTCTCTCCACATAGCATCTTCTTTTCCAAACAGTCGTATCGGTGATCCGGATGATGGTCCATGATGATTTAACATACGTGGGTAAGTCCGTACGGAACAGCATCGACGATACGAGAGTAGAGGATTCAATGTTTGTCTACATCTTGTGACGAGAACAGGTGAAGGGAATGAAGTGACCCACGTTTATTTACAGTGGAAGACCGGATAGAAACGGATTGAGATTGTTCACCAATCCGAACACGCGTTACAAAATGAGTCACTTCGCGGAGTCTGTCTTCCAATCCGAAGAGAGCTACCTGTGACGTCACATTTCCTATATAGGTGCGCTAGCGTCTGTGCGCAGTGAATCGATGCGACATGACGGAAACAAAGACAGCGGCTACCAAAGTCAATACAGGGCTACTTCCAGAAGAGGTCGATTTCAACAGGGATTTAGTAGATTTTCTCTCTTCGTAAGAATTTGTTCCGGTACCAGTACCTTCACCACCTTCTCCTTCTTTACCACAGGTTGAGGATTTTAAACAGAGACAGAAAGAAGATTTGGAGAAACTTTTACAACATCAGAAAGAAGCAGAACAAGATTTTCTTCTTCAACAGCAACAGCGAGAAGAAGAAGAGGCAAGAAGGAAACGACAGGAAGAAGAAGAAGAAGCAGAGAAGAAACAAGGTCTAGGAGAGAAGGAGAACAGTGAAAGTCAAACGGTAACGGTACTTTTGGATATTTTGGCAGAGTTAAGAAGTCTGAAACAAATGTATCGGACTTCTTTATTACGACCCAAGAGAAAAAGACCTTCCCGAGCCAAACAGTCCAACCCTGTTAGTACGACGGAGATACCACCCCTAGTGATTTCTACCCAATCATCGACGGCAGCATGTCCAGAAGTTGGCCTTGGCCGTGGCAAAGGCTTAAGGCAGTTAAAGCTGATTGCTTCTCGTTCCTGAGTGAACAGTCCCAACGGTCTTTTTCAGGGCCACCCATTTCTTTCGAAAAGAGATAGTATTCATTTTGCCTCAATCAATTAAAACTCAAAATTCCTTTTTTAACCCTATGATGTACGTATGTGAGTGGGTGAGTGTAGGCCCTTATTCTAAAATTCAAAACCATGAGACACTTACGTTTTTTCTGTCTGGTCTATTCTGGTACACATTTTACAATCCAATTCACAACATAACACAACACTTTAAAAAAGTTCATAGACTTCTTCTGTGTCTTTTTTCTTTTACTCTCTCTGTTTTCTAAATTTCTTCACTTTCACAGGTTTTTCCTTCTCTTCTTCCTGATTTTTTTCTCGTCTTCTTTTCTGCTCTTCTTGAACGTGTCGGGGTTCTTCCTTTGCCGAGGGGAACTCATCTTCTTCTTCCTCCTCCTGCTCCTGTTGTTTCTTAGGGCAATCTGAAGATTAGTGTCCTTTCTCTTGACAATAATAACAGGTATCTTGACTTTTGTCTCTTTTGATACTGGTCTTGCTTTTTTTGACGGTCTGGACATTCTGTAGCCCAATGCCCTTTCTTCTGACAGATATAGCAAGTATCTTGACTTTTATCTCGAAAGGAGGGGGAGTAGTCCGTCGGCTTGTCTGAAGAAAACTTTCTTATGACACCTCGCAAAGCTCTGATCAGAAGTTCGATCTGTGTGGGTTCTTCCATCGTGCTGGTCGGTTTGAGAGTGAAATGAATACTGAGAGGGAAAGCACTAGCCTTTTATATATACATTAAGCCTGACATGAATATAAAGATGTCCATGGCGTTTCAAATGTAGTCATTTGACCTTTTGCAGTCAAGATGAAACGATCGCATCATTTCGTAAAGAAAGCAGAAGACAGTAAGAGGCAGAAACGTGATTTATCGCCTCGCACAGTAGCTGAAGTCTTGGCTCAAATTCATGCTAGCGATTTTGAAGATGACATGAGTGAACCAGAATCCAGATCAGAGAATCTACACCCAACCAAAGTTCACCACCACCAGTAAACCCTGAAAAGTACTACCACATTCGAGAGACAGACAAACGCTCCTCTAGAAAAGAACGACACGGCAGAATGGAAAAGAGCCTGGAAAACTATTCAACGATCGGACCGAGCCAAACAACGAAGAGAAGCAGAACTCCTGTTACAACAAGCTGGCGTGTCCAAAGACACACCCTGTGGCATTCCTGAAATGCAAAAATTGCAAGACGTCTTAGCTCCACGCTACAATTTGAAAGTGCACCCTCAAGAAGTGCGCGGACCTCTGTTGTTTCGAGGCAAACATTTCAAAGACGGAAAATACATTCACGTCTATCATCACGATGAACATTTCGATGTCATTACCAGTATCACTGCATTCCTGGGATACAGTTATTACTGGGAGAAATGTGACCATGGCTATAACAATCGAGAGCAACACAAACATTGTGGATCGAAATGTGAGGGATGTTTGGCCTCTAAGGCCTGTCTGGACGAAGGACAAGAACGAGTGCATTGCTCTGCTTGTCAGCGCATTTTTGTCAGTCCAACGTGTTACCAACAACATCTGAAAACGCAAGGTTCTTAGCAGAAATGTGCTTGTCAACTCCTGAGATTGTGCCCTAATTGTGGAAAAGGCATACGCACCAATAATTCCAAGGCGCACGAATGTTCAGGAAAGAAACGATGTCACATTTGTCACCAAATCGTGGACTTGGAACACATATGATACATTCAAGAATACTATTCGAAACATGAAGAGGAAGAAGATGACCAGAAGAAAGGCAATTTCATCTTTTTTGATTTCGAATGCATGCAAGAAACCGGCATTCACATTCCTAATTTCTGCGTGTCTCATCGAGCGAGCGAGAAGTGTATCCAAGAGTCTATCTTTACTCATTGCCCTCACTGTAGCAAGATTCCTGGAGGACGTGAAAAAATCTTTCGGGGACCAAACACGCTGACCGATTTTGCCCAATGGATCTTAGACCCTATCGACAAGACGTGGAGTCAAGAGGACATCGAACATTACGTAGACTGTCATCGCCATGCCACGGTGATGGGTCACAATTTCTCGGGATATGATGGTCAGTTCTTTTTGAGATACTGTACGGAACAAAGTATCGAACGTCCTAAAGTGACTTTGAACGGAGCCAAAATCATTTCCATGCATGTGGGATAAGTGCAGTTTAATGATTCGATGAGTTACTTGGCCATGCCTTTGAGTCGCATGCCTAAAACGCTTGGAATGACAGAAATGACCAAAGGCTATTTCCGCACATTTTCAATACCGAAGACAATCAACACGCCGTTCTACCCCATTTGCCTGATGCTCACTACTACGACCCCGACAACATACGTACCGAACAACGAGAAGCTTTCTACTCATGGTACCAGACTCATGCCTCGGACCCCTTTGACTTTCAGAAAGAAATGTTAAAGTATTGTCGTTCCGACGTGGACATTTTACGGCGCTTCTGTGGAAAATTTCGAGAACTGTTCATGGAACACGGAGGGATCGATCCTTTGAAAGAAGTCTGCACCATTGTCAAAGCGTGTTCCTTAGTGTAACGCCAACGATTCATGCCCGAAAACACCTTGGCTGTCGTAAGTCCTCAAACGACGAACTTTGTCAAACGTCAATATTCGGTCAAAGCGCTACGCTGGTTACATTACTTGTGCGACAAGGAAGACAAATGGATCCAACACGCTGGCAACGGAGGAGGCGAAAACACCATTGGAACGTATTCGGTGGATGGCTTGGACTTAGAAAACCCCAAGATCGTGTACGAGTTTAACGGTTGCTTATTTCACGGATGTCCCATCTGTTACCCTCAACGTGGCACTAAAATTCAGTTTTTACAACGGACCATGGAAGACTTGTACCAGGCTACTTGTCAGCGGTGACTGAAGTAAGAACAGCAAGGATACCAAGTGGTAGAAATGTGGGAACACGAGTACGATCACCGTTTGAAATCCGATCCCGAGTTTAAGCGCATCGTGGAAAGTTACAAGCTGGTGGACCCACTGAACCCGCGGGACAGTTTGTACGGAGGACGGACGAATGCCACCTGTTTGCAGTACCATGCCGACGAAGAGAAAGGAGAAGAAATCAAATACTTGGACGTGTGTTCGCTGTATCCTTTCGTGTGCAAATATTGTCACTTTTCCGCAGGGTACTCGCAATTGCTGACGGAACACATCGACGTGGACAACATTCGCCAATACGAAGGATTGATTAAATGCAAAGTCTTGCCTCCCAGGAACTTGTACCATCCCGTTTTACCCCATCATTGCCAAGGAAAACTGATGTGTCCTTTGTGCCGTACTTGTGCCGAAATGTGCAACCAAGATCAACCTTGTCAGCACACTCAGGAAGAACACGCCTTGACAGAAACGTGGGTCAGCGTGGAATTGTTCAAAGCTCTGGACTTGGCATACCAACTGTTAGGAGTGTACGAAATTTACCACTTTCCCAAGACAGAAAAATACCACAAGAGTGACGAGACTCAGAAAGCCATTTTTGCAGATTACGTGGATGACTTTTTGAAACTGAAACAAGAAGCCAGCGGCTATCCTTCCTGGTGCCACACTCCCGAAGACCAAAAGAAATTCAAAGAGAAATACTGGCAGCAGGAAGGCATCACTTTAGACCACGTGGAGAAAAACGAAGGAAGGCGATCGTTTGCCAGAGTGATGTTAAATTGCTTGAGGGGCAAAATGGCACAACGACCGTGTTTACCCAAGACGGAGTATTTGACAGAACCTTCCCGCTACTGATTCACGACAAAACCAAATACATGAAACACGTGAACGTTGTTCGTGAGGACTTGATCTTAGTCAATTACGAAGAAGAACTGGACTTTGTAGAAGCCGACGAATTTGGAAATGTCATCATTGCAGCCTACGTGACAGCCCATGCTCGTTTAAAATTGTACGAAGCGTTACACCAGTTAGGAGATTGTGTACTGTATTTTGACACGGTCAGTTGCATCTACATCGATCGACTAGGTCACTGTCACCCTGACATCGAAGGAGACCGTTTAGGAGCCTGGACGGACGAGCATCCCGACGACAAGATTCTAAGTTTTGCAAGTGGCGGTCCCAAACATTACGGCTACAAATACCGGGACAAACAAGGAAAAGTGCACACGGAGTGTAAAGTGAAAGGGTTGACTCAATTATCGCACCAGTGAAGTGGTGAATCTTGGCGTATTGAAAGAAGCCTTGCAGTCTGGACAGGATGGAAATTTTAAAGTGACCACCTACGAACCGAACAAGATTGTACGTTTACCCACACACCAAATCGTCAAACGGCCCTTGGAAAAAGTCTATCAAATCGTGTACCAGAAGCGAGTACGGCTTCACAATCACATCACTTTACCGTACGGTCACGCTGGTATAAAATATGGTTCCAGGACGATAGCCACCAACAAGAAGTATGACTTCGACACAGCAAGAATCGAGTGAGAGACCCACGGAGGACTCCAAGTTCAAACCATACCATTTTCCTGTCTGCTTGCCTGACTATTTTAATTGTGCCCGTCGATTGGAAACGTTTCAAAAATGGCCAACGGATCGGAAAGTATTACCTACTGCGAATGTTTTAGCTGGAACAGGATATGTCTACTTGGGACCTGAGACTGGATTGGGATACGAAGTACAGTGTTTCCGTTGTGGCCTGAAGTTGCGTATGGATCGATGTATCTATAACGATTCAGCTATTCTGGAAGATACTCGATGGTCTCCGCATTGTCCTTACATTTCTATGGTCTTTCCACCCATCGCACTACGGTTCAGGTATGACGGTACCTTAGAGAAGGTAGTACCGATGTCCAAGAAGAAAACAGGAAGACTTCCAAAACTGGACATGAAAAAGGAAAAGGGACAACGCCCAAGACCGATAGTTCATTGTAACTACCAACACCAAGCGAGAAAGATGAATCCTTTCAGAGAAGCACAGATGAAGTTCAGACAGGCACAATTCAAGTTCGATGATGCTCAAGTGGAGTGCGATGCTGTGCTTTGCGATGGCAGGGATGCCGTTCGCTGTGACCTCAGCGATTCAGTATCACATCATGGGTACTTTTCCACGACTACTACTATACCTACCATGGAAAGTGATGCTATGCGTGTCAAACCTGACGGATGCGAAAACGATGCCACTCGTCAGCGTTCACCTTTTCACTTTACTGGTTTTCATGACCACCCTACGGATGTCATCCAAAACTGAGTAAACTCCTGCGGATTTCACCGTACCCTCATCGAAATGAACCTGTGAAAGATGAATATTCGTTCCCTGTGCGATTGCCTGAATACTGCGACTTTGAAAGTCGATTCCAAACCTTCAGAGGAAAATGGCCAAAATATCTGGGAGGACCTACCCGCGAAGAATTAGCTAGAGCCGGATTTATCTACTTGGGCGAAGGGGATGAAGTCAAGTGCTTCAGTTGCGGTGTGTCACTTTACGAGTTGGAGAAGAAAGATTCCGCTTACCTGGAACATACTCGATGGTCTCCAGATTGTCACTACCTACCTTTAGTGGCATCTCGTCATTGAAGTGGCATACCATGTCGCTTAAGAAACCAGCTTGGCTAGGAGTCAAAGGTTGGACGACACCTAGACAAGTATTCAAACCCCATTTAAAAAATAATATTCAAAGATTACCAAGCGAATTGCAAGAGAAGATCTATAAGGACATTTGGCAGGGACTTGTGAGAGCAAAATATCAATTGGTGACTGAGGAACTTTTATGTCGAGAAATTCACAAGAGGAAATTGACAAAAGTCAACAAACAAGACAGATTTCTCTGGATCAAGTGTGCGTTCTTCCGAATATTTCGCTTTAGAGCATTTACATTAGAAGATTTTAATGACATTCTTGACCGTTTCCTGGAATGGCAGTAGCCAGAAATTACTCACTACATTCGTCACTTTCGCTCTAGGAGAAGTGTTTGCCTGACGTGGTCATGGATACTTTACAAGAGAACATTCGTGGTTTGCCTGTGGAGTTGAGAGAACACATTTACCGAGAGTTGGTCAAAATACAAGTCAAACACAAAGAACAATTGCATCCGTTACGTCGCCGATGTTTGAATCACTGGTACCTGAATGGTATAAGAGGTCTGATTCATTTCAAAGCGTTTCAGTGGCCAGACATTGATGAATCACGTGAAATTCATAAAGTTTTGGATGCCAGTCATTCAACTTACAAGGTGATTCTAATACACCGAATTCCAAAAGACGAGTTAGAGGATTACCAAAAGAGAAAACTTTTGTGCGACGTGTGGTGTGTGAGTTAGTGACTAAACATTTTTGGTACGGTACTAAAATATCAGCGATTCTGTTCAAAATGAACACTTATTACCTTATACCAAAGAGGATATAAAAACGGACTACCATGTCACGACCTTTATCATTCGTGATACAACAGATTCCGTGGAAGAAAATCAATGACATCATTCAAAAACAGCGGAGGATTACGATCGCATTTTACGAGCACTGTGTCCATTGAATTGGGGTCGACGTGTAATGTGTGTCTTAGTGAGTTGCTTTCTGGGATTTCGTTTACCGGCTGATTCCTTGTGGACTCTTTTCGAACAGTACATACCAACCAAAATGTGAAAGTGGTTCCTTTAAATGTACACGAAAAACTCATTCTGTCAAAGCTTTGCGCTTTCATCTCGATACTTCTCGACCTCTACAGGAAAGCAAGATTCGTCAACTTTTAGGTACTGAAGATGTGCAGGATGATGTGTGTGTAGCTTGTGACTTTCACCCTCACTGGAAGGATGTACGAGACTGGAAAAGTTGGGGTTTCGAGGCTTGGACAAAAGAAGTGGCACACTATACTCAAGATGTGTCATCCTGACACGTTCAGTGAAAAAAGAAATTTTTAAATCTGTGTTAGTGACAGTGCCAGAAGAAGAACCACTCCCTTCAGGACAGGTCAGGACCGTCATCGACATCCCCGAAAGACCATTCCGGGACGACACTTGTGTGAATGTGCCAAGGAGTGTAGAGACTCTAAGAACATTACACGCTGCCCTACGATACCACATCTTGATCACCAAACATGTGGCACAAAGACTTGTTTATATTCCACTATGATCGTTTTGATGTGTCTTTTATTCATGTGTTTAACCATTTGTCTTTTATGTATTTTTGTCTTTCGTGTTGTTCACTATTAAAGATGGCAATAAACGTGTCCTGAAAAAAAGTATAAAAACTCTTGTCTTGTCTGTCTTCGTGTCAAAAGGGACATTCATTACACTACTATGGCTACCTCTACTGTCTCTGCTCCCTTTTCCTCCACTTTCAAAGTCATTGACGAACACTTAGATCGTGCCAGTTGGGAGGCCTTGTATCTTCGCCATCCCTTTAACATGCTCATTGCTGGACCTAGCGGTTCAGGCAAAACCGAATTTGTCAAACGTTTGATCGAACATTAACATCATTTGATCGATCGTCCACCTCAACGAATCGTGTGGTGTTACAAAGAGTGGCAATCAGCGTACAACCTTCTGCGAGAAAGTCAAGGCGATTCCATCGTGTTTGTGGAAGGCATTCCTGGCGAAGACGACGGGATCGTGTCTGACCCTAGTCAGACCCATCTGGTCATCTTCGACGACATGTTAGGAGAAGACGAAGAAGAAATTAAATTGTGGTTTACACGCAAAGGGCATCATCGTAATGATATTACCCAAAATTTGTTTCAACAAAGTAAAGCCCCTCGTACCATCAGTCTCAATGCTCATTACGTGGTCTTGTTTAAGAGCGAGATAAATCGCAATTGCAAGTGTTAGCCAAAACAGTTAAGAACATCTTGGCTGACTCATGCGTACGACGATGCCACTCAAACTCCACACGCTTATTTACTCGTGGATTTAAAACTCACTACCCCCGATTTTTTGCGATTTCGTACTCATCTGTTTCACCACTGGTGGCAAGACGGAGGGCCTGTCGTGTACACGTCCCGTCGTCGACTTATCAACAACAACCAAAAAAGTCTGTAAAAAACCTCGGTCATTTTGGGTCTATCTCACACATCGTCAACATGACGTCCCTTCAGTCTGATCTTCCCGTCAAATTGATTCGAACCTTGTACGGTATCAGTCGCGAAAAAATTCCACAAATACGTGCTCGTGTCTAAGAAGCTAGTCTCAGAGAAGTCTTACGATGGTTTACGGTGACAGCACGTCAATTACTGAAAGGCATCATTCACATTCTACGTCAAACCAACAGCTTTTTTGAGAGAAACAAAGTAGTCTCGACGCAACTGACCGATCCTCGCATCGACACTCAAACCAAAAATCAAATCATTTTGAAACCTGGAGGTAGCGGTTCTCTAGGAGGTGTCATCATTTGTTCCCTCTTAAAATGGGATCCCAATGCCCCCAAAGTCGTCCCCAAGAAAAAAGTCACTCCTCGACGTACCCAGAGGAAAAGGAAAAAGAGTAACGGTGTCAAGACCAGGTCACAGCCTCAGAAAAAGAAACAGAAAAGCCCACAGAAAATAGCTTCTACCCGCAAGAGAGGTACTGCCGCCAGGATGAAACCTTACATTCGCAAACCACGACCTGCCGCAACGGTGACTGCGTCTCCAGTAGCCTTAGGTTCTTCCACTTCTCCGTTGCTGGTGATGCCTGCCAAACCCGATTTGACATGTGTCTTTCCTAATTTTATGAAACATTGGAAACCTGCGTCTCCAAAAACTTCTCCTCCAGTGATGGCACCCTCTTCCTCTTTAGCGGCAGTGGCCGCTGCTCACAAAGTACCTGCCCCCAAAATCAAAGTCCAAGAGAGATCGGGTGTGTTAAAGAGTTTACTGGATTTGTCTAAGCATGAACTTTCCCGATTAAGTCCGTTGCGAACCCCTCCACGACGTGTGATGCCTGCCATGAAGATGAAACGACGAGCCGACAATCAGTGGCGACGCATTCCAGTATAAAAGACCTGCAGTAAACGACAGGTTCAGTGTTTTTGTGCTCCTGAACACCCAAAGATGTCCCCTCAAAGACGTGTACACCGTCACCTTCGTCGTTATTCTGTCCAAAAAGGAAAAGGAAAAAGAAAAGGAATGCCTCCTCGTTTAGTCAAACATTGGGACATGTTGTCCGTTCTGTCCAAAGTTCTTCCACCAATGCGAATAAGACTCATTCAAACTGCCTCCAAAGATGTCATCGATACCGCGAGCGAATATTGTCTGAATATCTTGAAAGGCACGATACCTTTGTCTAAACATCAGAAAGAATGCTTAGCCAAACTTCGACACGTTCTTCGCCAAATGCTCCAAAAGAAAATCCCCATTCGTCAAAAGAAAAAGATGTTGGTGCAACGCGGAGGAATGTTATCCCTGTTAGGACCCTTGCTGGGAAACAATAGGAGGACCCTTGCTGAAAGGAGTATTGGGAACGATGGGAAGAATCCTGGGATGAAGATAAAAGGGTCAAGAAGATCAAAGGTACCTCTGAAATCAAATGATCTTAGACGTCACCATTGAAATCCAATGGAAGGACGAGAACTGGATTTAGTACCTTATAAACGATGGATGCCATACCATCGTTGGCAAGAACATCGGACCCCGCATTTACCTCCCAATCCTCATTTGACCGAGATGTCCCAGTTACAACACGAATTGCAATCGTTGATGGATCCCAGCGATTTGTCAGAAACGGAAAAATCGTAAAGGTACGGTCAACGTTTGCAACGACAGCAACTCTTTCACCAGAAAGCTTTAGACGAAACAGCTCTACCCATTCTGAAAGATTTTAAGACCTTGATGAAAAGTCCATCACCGCCGCCACCACCATTAGCCCCAGTCATCAAGACAGAAAAAGAAGAAGAGTTTCAAACTCCACCAGAAAAAGCACGGAAGTTAACAACACCACCTACATCCAGAATTGGTTGGATTAAAAAGATGATGACTACCCCTTCTTCCTCAGAAGAGAAAAAGAAAGAAGGGAAACCAGAAGTGAAACAAAAACTGATGACCCTGTTCAGGCATCCTCTTCCTCGACACCTATTGCTCGTTGGAAACGTAAAGCATTACAATCCAGGAAAATACCACACGAAGAAAAGAGTAGCATCAGTGAGGAGTGGATCACTTATTAAAAAAATGGAGAAGGTGTTAGCCAGCATTTCCTACGATCTATCCCATCCTGCAGGTTATGGAGGAGTTCAGAAGTTGTATCGTGCTGCCAAAACTCGACTGAAAAGTGTCCGTTTACCTCATGTGCAACGATGGTTACAAGAACAAGCCACGTACACCCTACACAAACCCATTCGACGAAAATTTTTAAAAGGCGCACCCAAGTGGAGGGCATCGATCATCAATGGCAAGCTGATTTAGCCGATGTCTCCCATTTGGCCACCTACAATCGTGGCTACAAATATTTGTTTTGTGTCATCGACGTCTTTTCCAAATTTGCTTGGGTTGTGCCATTGACTTCAAAATCGAGCAGTGAGTTAGTGCGAGCCCTCTAACTGGTGCTGAAACAAAGCGGGCGTCACCTTCTTCGATGGCAAACCGACAAAGGCACCTAATTTCTGAACCAAGCTTTCCAAAAAAAAAAAATTGAAGAAACGTGACATTCATTTTTTCACCACCGAGAATCCCGAAACCAAAGCCAGTATCGTGGAACGTTTACAACGCACCTTGAAAGAACGCATGTGGAAATATTTTACGCATCAACACACTCTCAAGTACATCGACGTCTTTTCGCACCTAATCCAAGCGTACAACCAATCTTACGATCGGAACATCGAACGTGCCCCCCAAGAAGTGACTCCCGACAACGAAGTGACCGTCTTCGAGCGCCTGTTTGTTACGCCATCGACAGTTACTGTCCCCAAGAAAGGTGACTTGTTGGCAGCAGGAGATTGGATGCGCATTGGTAAAACCAAATGCACTTTCGACAAAGGTTACTTACCCAACTGGACCTCCGAATTGTTTCGTGTCACAGAACGAGTGCGTGGCCGTTATCCTTCAGTCTATAAATTGGAAGACATGAACGGGGAAGTGTTAAAAGGAACGTTTTACTTGCCCGAGTTACAACGTGTGACCAAAAATGGACACGACGTGTACGAGATAGAAAGCATTCTTGATCGAAGAACCCGTAAAGTGGGAAAACGACGTGTCAAAGAAGTCAAAGTACGTTGGAAAGGATATTCTCCCAGTTTTGACTCTTGGATCGACGCTTCGCAACTCATCGACTATAAAAAGAAGTGACCATCATGCCCTTCAACACAACCTCGGCTACTGCAGAGACCACTCCTTCCCCCAGTTCTTCTCTGCAAGATCTACAAAAGCAACCCTTGTAGGTGTTGTGTGGAGAATGTGTGCCTAAAACGCAAATCGTCGTTTTCTGCCAAATCTTTGTGGTGTATTGTGTCATCGGTGCTGCCATTGCCAATTTGAGTTTGCAACAAGGAGATAAACAATTGTGGACCATTTTACTCAGCCGTTGCATCGGATACCTTCTTTCCAATCCGTCCTTGAAATATTCCTCTAACGGGAAGAACAAAGGGAGCCTTGCGTCCAACGTCAGTCCCCCTTCCAAGAGTCACCATAACAATCATCTTTTAGACACTCCTCTGACTTGCAGTGACCCCTCGGACACTAGAACTCTGGAATTATGAATAACCAATTTTACTTAACGTTACCCAGTGACAGTTCCATGGAGGTATTTCCCAATAACACCTTATGCTGTTACACGGCCAAATTACCTCAGGCCATCCAATTGGATCACGAAGCCCATTGGAAAGTGGCTTTGGTGGAAATGATTCATCCTACACAAATCAAAAACATCATCGAAAATCAAAACACATTTGCAATAGAAGTTCATGACGAGCTAGTGCTACAAAACTTGGATGAACCCGTCACTGTAGGTGACTCGATGAAATCACAAGACCCCAAAACTAAACGGACCACTGATTGGTTGAAAATTCCCCCAGGCTATTATTTTAGTGGTCAACATTTGGTGAAAGCGATTGCTGACAGGTTCAAAGCCTTGGAGAAATCCAGAAAAAGTGTCACGATCGAATGCCACAAAATAGCTCGTCGCCTACTGATCAACTTTTCAGAGGACAAAGTATTGGCCGTTACATTTTGTCCTGAATTGTATGACATTTTGGGTGGAGACCCCAGGTTCATCAACATTAGAAACGAAATACCAGCCGTTACCAGCAACGTAGATTTTGCAAAATATTTTCGATCCCCTGTAGAAATGAACCAAGGACTGAATTTGATCTTTGTGTACTCCGATGTGGCGGAGTACAACGTGGTGGGACCTTCCTCCGTACCGTTACTGCGTGTCATTCCTTTCAAAGTGGATTCTGCTACGAACGCTGACGAGGAAGGTGGAAACACCTATCACGTTCACCGCAAATTTGTACACCTCACTATTTGCCCGTCAGTAAGTCGTATTTCGACACTGTCAACATTACTATAAAAGGAGATCTAGGACAAAATATTTCATTCACCAAAGGGAGAGTCAAGTGAAACTCCATTTTCGAAAACGATTACTCTAACCCCTTGTCAGTCACGTATCCTGTGTACTAAGGAGTCGCTCGACAACGAGGACATGGTTTAAGAGATATGCTGAAATCAGCCTTTCGTTCGGTGGCTCCAATATTGAAACCGATGGTGACACGGGGATTGCACGCCTTGAAAGATGCCGCGTTGACGCAAGGTAAAGAATTTCTCCAAAATGTCATTACTGATAAACAAAATCCCAAAGAAGCCTTCTTGAGAGCAGGCAAAAATGTCTTGCTTCAAACGGGCAAAGACATTTTGGGCCCGACGAGAAACACCTATAAATGCCTCGGACTCTGTCGAGTCAGGCATTTCTACTTCCCTGACGCCACAGCAAGGACAAGGCAGATTGAGACGAGGAAGACACCCCTTCAAAGGACTTCACAACCCCAGAGCTAGAAAGACTAAGAAAAGAAAAACCGTCCGAAACTTAGACGTTTTTGGTTATTAAATCAAAGAAAATGATGCACCGAGAGTCTTGCGTCTGTTCCAAGTCGGAACTGGACCTGTTTGCCATGCCACCCACCATGATGACGATGCAAGAATCACAATGAGTCTAATTTCATCCCGTCTCCTCTTTGACGGATTCAGCTCCCATCGAATTTGAAATCAAAGGACAACCCGAAGATTACATCGATCTGAATATCAGTTGCTTGTACCTGAAACTCAAAGTGATCAAAACGGACAACACCAAACCGGGAGCCGATGCCAGAGTAGCTCCCGTCAACAATTTCATGCATTCCTTGTTCAGCGAAGTGGATTTGTACTTGAATAACAAACTGGGCAGCAGTTGCATTGATACTTACCCTTACCGAGCGTACTTGGAAAATCTCTTGACGTACGGAAAAGAGGCCAGGAACACTCATCTGGAATTTTGCGTGGTATGGAAACCTGACATAGCAGGCGAGGACACGTGTAACGACACAGCGCTGACAGCAGTTGACAATCTTCACAATGTGGGCTTTAACGACCGTCTAAAGAAAATCCTGCAAGGTCGTAGTTTAGAACTGATGGATCGTTTGCATTTGGACATGTGGTTGCAAGACAAGTATTTGCTCAACGGAGTGGATATTCGCCTGAGACTGAATCTCAGCAGTGTCGCTTTCCATTTGATGGCTCATGCCAACGAGTACAAAACCATCATCCAAGAAGCCAGAGTTTACGTACGTCGCGTAGAAGTGTTACCAAAAGCGGGAAACGACACCAGTCACACATTGAGCAGAACGACCGCCAAGTATCCGATACAACGCGGAGAAGTGAAAACGTTCACCATTGCTGCTGGACTCTGATCCAAGATCGAAGCTCATCTGTTCCAAAGACAGTTACCCAAACGTTTAATCGTTGGTATCGTCAGCAACGCAGCCCTCAACGGAGCCCACGATCAAAATCCTTTCCAGTTTAAGCACCACAGAGTGTCCAAGATCGAAGTCAGTCGCGATGGCAAGACTTTGTGTACCAGACCCTTCGAACCTAACTTTGCCCAGAAGAATTACTTGAGATCGTAC
>JAECUM010078433.1:0-15279 GCA_016617855.1 Megalonaias nervosa | reverse complement strand
ATTTTTCCAGTTACTTCAGCGGTTTTCTCCAACACAGGCTGAATACCTTTAGTGGTCTCAGTGATAGGTTTAAATAATTTTTTTGTATCCTCTTCAAATTCAACTTGAGATTCCTGACGCGATTGTAGTTGTTGCTTAACAGAATCACGAACGGGTAGATATTTTTTAATTGCCTCTAGTCGCTCTCGAGCTAATTTAGCTGAGTGTGGTTCTCCAATACTCATTATTGATAATATCTATAATGGCTGTTTAATTTATAGCAGCAGAGAGGGTGAATGACATACGTACGTGACCAGATTGTGAAAAAATCTGGTCAATTAAAGAAGTTTTCATTATTAAAGCAAAAACTTATTTTTTGCAGGGAACCCTTAATTTTCAAAAATAAGGTCTCTACAAAGTTGTAGGGTTCACCCTCTCTGCTGCTGAAACGGTGTTGGGACCTGACTATTCAGCAAAGATAAATGTCTTTAACAAAGACCTTCAGTATGCTATAAAACTAATTACAGCAGACTATAAAACGTATTAAAGAAATGTAGATATAAACACTTTGAATAGGCTTCAATATAAAAAAAACAAAACAATCTTCCAGCTCCAGATGGATGTCTTTGAAACGTTGATTTGGGACCTGATTATTCAGCAAAGATATCTGTCTGTTACAAAGTTGATGCCATTGCGTATAAAAAGTGGATCAAAATTAACCAAGTTACAACTAAACAACAACAATAAACAACAGAACCCACAACGTATAACCGCGCAAGATAGAAACACATCTACATGAAAACAAAACCTCCTCCTAACTCCAATCATCCTCATTGCCCTATAACCCTATTCATACATGCAAAATAACAATAACAAGAGTGACAGAGTGAGAGAGTTCCCCCTCTTTTTCTCTTTTTCTATAAAAGAAATACAAAACAAAACCCCCCAAACAACAAAAAAAAAACATATATATTTCTACTTTCTCTAACTCTAATACCAGTGGTGGTACATGTTTCAAGTCCAAGGAGTGTCAGGTCAACACTCTACAATTAAACAAAACGATAAGGCCCACACATATGGCACCAAACGAACCAAACAGTATAAGGTGGTCAAAAGTCCAGACCATCAGGGTCCCACTGCACAATGCGTTAAATAATTATCCTCACGATCTAACACAGATCCAAACTTATATCTGGCTCTAAAACGCACCTAAGAGTATAAGGTGGTCATAAGTCCAGACCATCAGGGTCCCACTGCACAAAGCGGTTAACTAGTTAACTCGCAAGCTCTAACACAAGATTCAAACTCACATCCAGCCCTAAAACGAACCTAAGAGTATAAGGTGGTCAAAAGTCCAGACCATCAGGATCCCACTGCACAATGCAGTAACTAATTAACTCTCACGCTCCAACACAGATCCAAATTTCTAGCCCTAAAACGAACCTAAGAGCATAAGGTGGTCATACGCCCTGACCATCAGGGTCTTAGTGCACAACGAGCGACAGCTAATAACCCGACCCGAAACCCTTAGACAATATAAGGTGGCTACAAATCCAAAGCCGTCAGACCCAGCTACACGAAGTGGCAACGATAAATAAAAACAACACCATGTTAAGCACAAGACAAAAACATAGGGTACCGCTCCTTGGACAAAACCAATTCAATTAGGATACTAACAAAAGCCAACAAAACGTACAGAGTTATCATTTTAAAAATCAAGTGTGAGACGAACACTTTACTTTTGGAAATAATAAATTTCTTCAAAATTTTTCATACCCTGGACCAAAGGAGCCACCAGAAGGGGCCGAGGTGCTACCCACACCTGTTCCAGTTCCTCCTTTTCCACCGCCTGACATAAACTACCAACAGTGTGCTGGGCACACATTATAACGGCATGTGGGTGCTACCCACTCCCACACCGACTAATTAACAAGCATGTTATATATGCATTAAAGCGCAAGTGGATTTGAAGCTCGATAGACCACTTGACGAACCCTAAACTGATGCTACCGCAACAGTCTGGGAGCAAATTAAATAGTGCGCTCTTCGCACATTAATTGCTCGTAAATGACCAGTTGGTCGCACACGAGGATAATTTAAGTAAGTAAGTAAGTAAGTAAGTAAGTAAGTAAGTAAGCATTCGCGCCATTCAACATTGAATACAAAATGGCAAACAAGTGTTTAGATAAGATGATGAAATTGCAAGATTCTGTGGATGACCTTGGCATGGTAGAGAAATTTCCAATGAGAATGGAGTATGGAGAAATTTCTAATGAGAATGGAGTATGGTGAATATAGTCTCCACCGTCTCAAAATGGAGATAAACAATTTGAAGAAGACAATAACTTCCCCCAAAAACAGCTAGAAAGACAAAAGAGTTGTATTTACAGGACTTCTTAAAAGTATTAAATAAAATTATTTTCCTATATGCCTAACATTTCAACATAGAAACTCATTAGTCAAATATTTTAAACATGACATATAGTTTTGCAGATGGTACGCGATCTACAGGAGTTTATCTTTCCTTTCATTAAAAATATGTTCCTTGCAGAAATCTTGTCTAAAGTGTCGAAACACAAGTGCCGTCTTACTCAAGCAGATTTGCAGTTCTGGTGAACTATTTCAAGCTGATAATCGGTTTACGTGATTCTGAATTTACTATTCTCATTCAAACCTGAAAATCGTTATAATTTTTATGACATATGCATCGTTACAGTTGAGGTGAACGTACGAGGTGGGGGAAATAGGGGCGGGTTAATGGAGTGAGCTTTGGTTTCTAAGCTTCTGTTAAAGATACAGGTTAATTAAAAAGTACGTCTCAATCAGGCTGATTTTGTGGCACTGAAAAACACAGCTAATCACGGTATACATTTCCTGGATGAAACTATGAAACATATATGATTCTCTCATGAAGATTTAGAGTGTAATTCTTAATGTGGGAGTATCGACATCACCTATATTTTATCCTCACCCACCGCACCTGCCAAGCTTAATTATGTGACGCACAAAGGAGGAAAACTTGCATGGTTATTTATATTAGCTTTTGATACCTTCGCTGCAAACAAACTGTTATGAATCCTAGTTCAGACACTATTAAATTTATTGGCTAAATCTATGTAAAAGTTTTGCAAGCCCTATTAAGTTACTTTTCTTTTTACATCAAGAGTGATGAAAATTGAGATTGATATCGCCATAATTATGTTGTATATTGAACGAGTATGTATTTAGCGTTTTGTAACTTGAAGATTATGATTTGCACGAAAGGCGTTGTAATTGTTGCTTACTTTCGTTATCGCCGTGCAGTAACATTAACCAAATCATGAATGCTCTACTGGTCATATGAGCACTACCTTACCAAAGGACAACGAATACGTAAATGAAGCGAACGCACAATTATTATGGAGACCATCAAAACTTACAAAATGAAACAGGACTTTTGCCCGAAAATACCTTGAAAGTGCAAGAGAAAAAAATCTCGGAGCATATAATCAGGATAACAGTTAAGAGGAATGTACTTGTCTTTTTACTGAAAATAAAGCTCTAATTATGTCCGTCAAATAAAATCGTGTTATATAATGCCTAAACGAAGAAACAATTGTACATATATTCTTTGCTTATTGTCATTATATTGATTATTTTCTTTTGTTCTGCGTTTCTGGGAAAATTTGTCTTCAATTTCCGTTGAAGATGTGAAGATTTCAATCCAAAAAGGCTGACAGGAATTTTACTATTTAAATCGAGATGCCTTTATATATATATATATATATATATATATATATATATATATATATATATATATATAGAGAGAGAGAGAGAGAGAGAGAGAGAGAGAGAGAGAGAGAGAGAGAGAAAACGACTGATACATACATACATACATAGATACCTACGTACGTGTTTGAAAGCATGTATACATACATCAACAGAAAGTTAGCGCATAAACAATTGACTGAAATTTTATATTAATCTTCATGCACAGAAAATATAAATAAAACAATTTTCAGCTCTCTTAAAATGCTGAATATGCTTCCAATAAATCTTATACATTTCTCGCTGAGGCGCTAAGGTTCAACCACTGTATACCTGAAATGTACTATGCACAATATGAAATATGGTCCTGTGGACCAACATGTAGATCAAATAGCTACATAATGGGATTAACTATGTTCTGGGCTTGCTTTGTCTCGTGCTACATATTACTTGCATAGACTGATAGACTGAGCTTTTTCTGAACATACCAACCCATGCAAATGATGGACACCAGTATCATCCGCCATATAACTCATACATAGAATTCGTCACACTACGGAATTACTATGGCCATAAATAAGCGTTTGTCTTCATCTCTTCTTTAATGGACGCAATCATTCAGTACGGAAGGAGGCAACAACGGTTGATTTTATTTGCTTGAGAAATATATCATTTAACATCTTCAACAAAGACTTTTTACACTGGAGTAATCCAAGAAATTGACAATTGTGACAAACAAAATTATAAAATAAAAAGAATCAACAATGGAATGCAGTTCAAAAACATTAATTTAACTCTTGCAAAATCTTGACAGCCATTTCTGTAGGCACAAAAATAAGCGACTCACTTTACTGATGTCACACGAATCATGTGCAGAGGGCTATATATATATATATGGAAATATTAGCAGAAACCCACAAAAGACAATTACTCAAGAAACTGAACAAAACACAAAACACAAAAAACGCAATACAGAATATACATAGTGTATGAAGTAGGCATGCAATATAGGCGATATACAATGACATAATAAATAATTCTGAATGACGTTGAAGGTTACGACACGTTGATGCTTGTGAGGTGAAATGGGCGTTTAATCTTAGAGGGGTATGGTTGAAAGTTTCTTTCCAACATGGATATTTTCCTTTTATATCTCTACGTTTTTCTATTAACTAATAAAACGGTAAGAATTAAATGATGATTTATTCTTCAATTCAGGTCAATAGAATAGTTTTGAAATAATATTTGGGAGCCGGATTTTGCGTATTCAGAAAATCACGGGGTTCCAGTCTTCTCCTTTCACCCAACCCCTGCGAAAATTAAATAATCGGACCATTTATAACCCTGACACACTTTTAAACCTGAGTTATTCTTTCCGTATCTCATAGAAATTTTAAGGGTTTTTCCGCCGGAGAAACCAAGAGAGCTAATTACGAGCAACATATATTTTTATAGGAATTTCTGTTGGTTTTATACAACTTGACACTTTGCTCCAATAGTTTTGCAAAAGAAATCTTTTTGAAATCAAAAGGTATTAATGCACTGGATCCATTGTCTGAGTCAACTAGTATATCCAAGGACTTGCACTAATATGACCCATTTTGTATTATATTATAACTGATAGTGAAAGTAGAATGAGATTTCTAGAATCAGTTTTGAAACATGTCTTCCATTCTGATTATACTACCCAGAGTATTTCTTCTCAGTCTCGGAATACTGTAGAACTTTTGAATAGATGGCTCATTATTTCTTTCCCACCATTGACTCTCTGTGATCTCACTATAGAACAAATTCATGGTGTCCATGCACTGTGATTTTTGCTTTTGTTTTGGTTTAACAAGTCTATACACTGGTAGAGCGGATTCGGCCTTTATCTCTACAATTGTTTGAATAATCAAATTCTAATATATAGACGACTATTTTAATCAGTCCACGCTAGGCTTCAGCAACTCGAAGATCATGATGCAGATTCGTAGTGTGTACGTGGTCGCCTGTTCAAACATATCTTGATCACATTATAACTGTGCATTCGACCGCAAAGATATTTTATATCCCTCTATGTTAACATTATTGGATTGTGCTTTGCAGATGTATACATTAACAACGTATATTTGAGCGTAAAGAGCGGGGTGGGAGTTGCAGTCGGTAGAATCTTATTATCATTTCATGTTTTGTTCTGTAAATTGACAGTTAATTAACTGCGTCATTCCTCAAAACTCTTTTTAATGAAGCAAATCCAACCAAACAGCATTTTCAATATATGATTACAAAGTTTGCTCTGACTTTACCCACCTTGTATATATTATTTAGACAGTTATGTTAGGTCGGAAGGGCAGAGCACACTCACTATTGAAATAGATCAAAGCGATCCCGCGAAGCAATCAGTATATGAATGGAAAAGCTGAATAAAATGGTATTATTCTCGCTTATGCTGGCCACGCGAGTTGTGTACAGTCCTGGAAAATCAGCTCTCATATTGCATTTTTAAGTTACAAATTGTTTCGAATGATTAAATCTAAGACGATAAAAATACTGGTTATAATTGTCATGCTGGTTGCTATATTGTTCTCTCCAAGGTCACTTAAGTAATGAACGTCCTGCAGAATGAATATATCTAGAGGATGTTTCGGGACGTGATTTTATCGAACTCTGTCTTTTTAATAAATAAAACACATATAACTATCTAAATATCTAGCACAAGATGATAAAGGTTGGATGAAGGTTTGACTAACATGGCAAATACATTCGTCTTGTGAAATGGCAGCTCTAGTACACGGTATTATTCCGCAAACTTTATTACTTAATACTGTAATAATTGTAAAATAGAACTTGCAACAATAACCCTTTTAGAACTGGACAGTTTACAGAGGCTTGATTGGTTTTAAATTGGCCCAGATCGGTCGAAACACATAATCAGTCTTGATGGAGTTACAGTATGTATTGTGTGCAGACTTGTAACATGGCAATTAGGGACTCCTCAATGTATTGTGAGTAGACTTGTACCATGGCAATTAGGGACTCCTCAATGTATTGTGAGTAGACTTGTACCATGGCAGTTAGGGACTCCTCATCAACCATTAAAGTACTTCCTAATAAATATAGAACACATCCCCTTGTTATGGTGTCAGTGAGGATATCCACGCCAAATATGCGAGAGAGAGAGGTGAGAAAGAGCAAATATAGATTTCCAATGTCTTAATGTAATCCATTTGTTTTTAAAGGTAGCGGCGAGCAAGATGTGTCAATTACTAAAACCAGCAATGTGTATCGACATCGTATGTGTTGGAATATGTATGCTAAATGGCAATGTGTATCGACATCGTATGTGTTGGAATATGTATGCTAAATGGCAATGTGTATCGACATCGTATGTGTTGGAATATGTATGCTAAATGGTTAAATGAAAGAAAACAAAATATGTTATGAATCTTTGCCAAACGTTATTCACACATAGAAGTTCAGAACAAAAAAGTTTGCTATTGAAATTTCTGATATTTTGTATTATGCATGTTTATGAAAGTTATTGAAGCTCTTCAGAAACATTTTTTAAGAAGAGTATTATCTTAGAGTAAAATCTTTCATTGTTTAAGCTATATTAGTTTAAATGATTTAGGTTTACGTAGAGAAAAATTACAAAACCGGAGCAAGCTTCTCCATTTTCTTCGAGACTTATGATTAGGTGGCAATGTGGTGGTACGAGCGGCTGTCATGTTATACAAGTGTTTTATTCTTTTTCTGATTCGAGTTTGTTTTATAAATCTTAAGACATTAATACTAGATATGTAGAGACGACAACGCAGTGGGTCAAAGGTGTTTTATGCAAACTTGTTTCTTTCAATATGTAAATTCGATAATTTGCGTATCTTGTCTAGCAATCAATGTGGAAACAGATCAATACATTTTGCCCAGTGAAGATATAACAATCTGAATGTGATATAGAATAAACAGCAAGTAAATGATTTCTAAGTTGGGATACGTCTACAATGTGACACAAATTTGGGTTTGTGATAGCGTAGGTATTTGACGCGTCTCCAACGATGCTCTGCTCTACTCATCTCTCAATTTTCCCTCAATAAATCCTCCAATCTTTGCCCCCACAGATGCCACAGCTCCAATACTTTTGGATGCGAATCCTGCCGCCCCGACAGACTGTGCCACAGCCACTACTGAGCCAGCAGTAACTGCACCTCCATACGACGCCATCATTGAGGCACCTATTGAACCAGCTGCAATACCGGCGCCAGTGAAACCAATCATTGGTAAAGCGACAGGGGCAGCAACAACAGCTATAGCTGCTCCAATAATTTCTCCCCAAAATGCTGGAACGACAAAAATATTTATACGTGCGGGATGTTTGAGAAGAAATTTGTAATATGACTGTAATTCTATGCCTTAGAGTTAAATGCAGAAATTCAGTGGTATAATATTTTGGGCATGCTAATTATATTTACCGGAGTTATTTGATTTACATCGGGGTGCTTCTCTTCAAAGTTTAATTTATTGTATAAATCTTGTGAGAGATTTCAAACCGTAAGTGTCTTCTCACTCCAACAGCTGTTCTGGTCGGACAAGGTCTATTATGTCAAAATGATGAGATCGGGTTAGAAATTTTCAAACTAACAATTTTCATTCCTAGCTGACATTTATTGCAATTGTCATCACACGTGTACAATGTACTTGAAAGTACAAAGTGGGTGAAGGAAGGGCGGGAGTAAAGAATGATTTTTGTTTTCTAAACTTTACGTTAGGGAAGAAGATTAATATTAATATTAATTGAGATAAATATTATTATTTTTTAAAAATCTCCATAAATACTATTCCATCAGACTGATCTTGCGGTAATCCAAAAGCAACTCGTGAAGATGGGTATTTCCCGTAGGAAACTATAATGCATATACTATATACCTATGAACTGCTTCTTGAAGATTAAGAGTGTGTTTGTATATGTGGGATTATCGGCATCATCTAGAGTATACCCAAACCACATTACATACTAGTTTTGATCATGTGAGGTTTGAAGTACAAAATAAGGAAGGTTAGCATGCGTAATTCTATCTGCTTTGAAATCCTGGATGCAAAAAATTTATATGGACCCTAGTTCAGACACTTTATTATCACTTGGAAATAAAGAGCGTTGTTGTCTTGGGGTAGATGTACATAAAGATATTTCAAGTATTTTTGGTATTACTTTAATTATTAAATAAAGAATGATGCCGATATACACTGTTACCTCCTTGAATATATTTTATATTGGAAGAATACGTGTCCAGTATATTCCAACCTGATGATCGCTATAGGTCAGACACATTTATTATATCCGATCCTATCACAATAATGACTATAGCATGATTGCCCTCATTGTAAGATGAGCAATAACCTACAGTCGGAAAACGGGTAGCCAAATGACGCGAGCACACTATTATTACAGAGACCATCGCAAATAACAAAATGAAACTGAACATTTCCCGAACATATCCTGCTGCTTAAGGGAAACAATCTCGGAGCATATATATTAGGATAACAATAAATAAGAATGAGTTTGATCTTTTACCGAAAATAGATTGCTGATTATCTCAACTAGAAAGAATATCATGCTGTATGATGCCCAAACGATGAATCATTTGTATATACTTTGAGTTTTGTATTTAGTGTAATCATTTGTATTCTTCTTCTTTTGTTCTATACATAATTACATACTAATAGACATACAAACGAACTTACTTGCATGAATGTAGTCATACATAGATAGTAAGATACAGAGCGTGCAAGAGTATGAGTGCCATTGCAGACAACCTACCATTAGCTGGTTTAGCTGAAATTAAAAGTACGACGAGGACCCATGTACAAACTGTGGTCTTCATTCTGAAAGAAATTAAAGTAAATACTTTTACATCCCGACGATTTTCATTAAAGAAGAACTCTAAAACTAATAGGCTAGTATAGATAAACAAACGCTTATTAGAAAAATGTCCCTGTCATTTCAGTTTTAAGGGTGAATATAATTTTAATAAATAGCAGTCGATTCAGCATATCCAAATGATGCACGCTTCATGTATATACGTTTGTATTCCTCTGGTACCAATTTAAATCTGCAAGATTGTTCGTTCAATCAACTTTACTGTCTTTAAGTTAACTTCTAGACATGATGTAGAAAGTTTATAGTATACATTTATATTTGTGGTTTCAGCGTGAAAGTCAAAGTGACTGTATCTCGTCTTTAAAGCTGTAGCGCTTTAACATAGTTACTTGTGCAAAATCTACAAGGGAGCGAAAGTGTCCAGATGCAGCGACTGACCAGAACACGCATATTCCATGTATTTGATAAAAAGTGGGCAATCGTCCTGCAGTGGGATTTTACAATCACTTTAAAATGATATTGAATAGATAAAATGTATAACCATGTTGACCATAATAAAAGCAAACCTTGGACAAAAGATTACTTGTTACTGAAATAAAAACCCTTTCAAAATGATTCAGTCAATACACTTGGTCGGTTTCTTCATCAAGTTCAACATATATCAGATTCAGCTGAGTTTTTGATATAATCTATTTTGTCGCTCAACAGTGTATGCAGCCGCCAAAATCGCACATTTTAATGATATTGAGGTAATATATATAGAAGATGTGGCGGTGGAAAGCTATTATTATTTTAAGATCTAGAATTGTTTTTCAAATTTGTATAGCCAGATTACAGTTAGTGGTCCTTCGATGGACAGTTAACCTCTTGATAAAGTAAGATTTAATTAATAGTATGATTTCTAAAGCACGGAACAGTGCAAACCACCTTGCCAATAACTTAAACAAGGACAGTTAAGCTTGGTCACAAAGGGAAAGTTTTCGTGTGCTCTTGAAATGCAAAGCGAACGTGTACTAGAAGAGAAGAGTGTAGAAGGGTGAAGAAGACAGTTATATTCTTTTCAGGATTTGTAAACGTTTCTGTCAAGTAGATGTGAACAACGTTTCGAAAAACATTTTGTGGGAAATCATCGCATCGCTTCTGCAATTTAATCAACACACATTCACACACATAAGTCATCTTGAGGCGAAAAGATCAGACAATATTAAAAGCTGCCACTTTTTTTTAATTACATGAATCATTTTGTTTCTTCCAAATCCATAAATTCGTTCGTAAAATATGTTGAAGTAATTTACAAATATCATCCAATTTCAGGTCTCCAAATGGGTCAGTGAGTTCTCCTGAAAAACGAAAACGTAGAAGCTAGATAGTAAGAGTTAGAATTAGAAAACAAGATCGTTTATTTGTTTAAAAGTCATTCGCATTAGTTTTAGGTACACGATCAATATTGAGAGACAGGACAGATTGTTACTTTCATGTCTTTGCACAATGCACCAGTGTCCTTTATTGTATAAGTGCCAGTTTTAAGTTTTGCACATTTGCTGCTACTTCCAAACTTCTGCAAAGCTAATGTAGGTAACTGAAGCCTTGATTTATTTTACAGAAATACCATCAACTGTTAAATCTTGTGGAAAGATAAAGCTTACCTCGTGAATACCAGTCACGCTAAAATGCTTCCACCACCTATGCGTCTGAAAACCACCCTCAACTAATGCACAATTAACTCTGCATTCATATTATATATAGGAATGAAGACTAAGAGCATTTTGAAATCGTTGTGCTGCAACGTGACACATTATTATTCACTCACGGATGCGCACACTCGAAGTTATTATCGATTTTCAAGTATACTAGGACACTAATAACTGTACAAACATTTGAGTTATTTCGAAATTTTCACCGATCATTGTCTACAGCGTCATTGCAAAAGACATGCGTATCAATACGTATCTGACCATTTATTTTACATTATTGTAACCAGTCTCGAAAAGCGTACTAAATCTTTTGAGATGCGCCAATTGACTGGTAAATAATTTTGACACGGGTGTCAATATTATATACATCACCCCGCAGTATTGCAAAACAAATCCCATAATTGATATTAATAAAATGAACATATAGAACTTAAGTTATGCTTTTTCTTAATCTTTCAATTGACTTTCTTCAAGTTTCAATACCCAAACACAATAACAATAAAATGATATAATACCTCTGTACTCATTATTGTTAGAGTTAGATATAACTTTTATTAACAACATTGAAGTTTACATTTTACATAGTGAGCTCCGTCGATATATTTGTGTCCTATTATTATCAGGGACGAGATTCAACAAGTTATCATCAAAATTGATCGGATTCAATCGATCGGATACATATTGACCTTTCACATAATTGTAAAAATTTGGACTCTTCTGTAATTTTCTTTTGCAAACAGAGATGAAGTTTAACTACATGGTCCCTCCTAAAACTGAATTGTGAGCACGATAAGATACTTACTCACAAATGCTATTTAAAAGATATAATAGAGCAGCGAATGTTTACAACAGCTCAACCACGTCTCAGGTAAATGTTCACTGGTCCCTAAATGAAAATCGCATTACTTGATGTGTGTGCTTAGGTTCTTACTCTCCTATAATTTAACATATTTATATTTGATCAATATTACTTTTCAGGAAACAATACAAAAGAAAACAAATAAACATTTTACGAAAAATGTTCTTTTCGTAAACTCTTAGCAATGCTCTGTTCCATGGCCAGAAGGAAAGAGAGAGAGAGAAGAAAGGAATTCAGTCTCTCTTAAAGGTAAGGTGTCACTCATAATGGTGTAGATACGGCTGGGTTTCGCCAGAATCTGAAAGTGAGGCTTTATCGTTTTCTTCCTGGCTACCGTCTGGGTCTATACGTCATCAGACAGATTTTTCCACGAACACGTGAATAGTTAATGATATACTCATCAGAATGGAATCTGCTTATCCAGCACTGGAGTTCTAAATTTGCCAACTTAAGTATTATACAATGTGTAGGATCTCACATAGAAAAACACTCTTTATTGAAATAGTACACAATTATATTACAAGAATTAAAAAATTGTTTTTAATACAATTTACTGAAAAATTCTATCCTAACAAAAACTTACTTTCTTTTTGACATGATAGTGATATAAGCGTTCCCCAACTCAGCCCTCATTGGCATAGGCGTCGTAATGAAAGATTTACAAAGAGTCGACTAGCATTAAAATTTCTGGAAATTCGTAAGATCATGGTAGATGATCCTGATTGCGTTACCTAAATTTGTGTAGTGTTTTAGCAGACCGAGTCATCTCAATGTAGAATGATCTTTGGTGATGTGTGCACGGTCTAGATGGTATAGGGGTTGGTGAGTGCAGTCAAGGCGATGGATCCGTAACCCCTTCAAATAGCTTTGAATCTCCGTAGAGTACAACTTGCAAAATACCTTACCGGTATGACAATATAATTTACTCTTATTTAAAAAAAAAATATGTTAATGCCATCAAGCAATTTCATATAGGATCCAAGAATAGCATTTTACGCTTTGTTTGGTACATATTGGTATTACTCTATTATAACTTTTATATACCTTGATTTATGTAGCTAGGATCCAGAGTGATAGTGTACTCAGATCAGAACTAATTACTGGATTGATATATGGGTGTGTATTCTCTGCGAGAACGCTTCTACCAGCGACACGGTATTAATTGGTGATGTGTGCACGGTCAAGATTGCATGTGGTTTGGTGTTTGCAAGGCAAGGCAAGGGACGCCGTAACCCAAGAACTTGGGTTTGAATCGACGTAAAATATGATTTCGTATTTAAAATGACTTATCTGTATTATACTAATATTTATTCACTTATATATATATATATATATATATATATATATATATATATATATATATATATATATATATATATATATATATATAAGTCACCCTTCAAAGAATCGATACTTACTTTGCCAGGTTAAGTCGAAAATAAAGAGGACATAATTTCTGGTATATTTCACGAACAATATGTTTACAAGATTAAGTATTATATGGGCTAATCTTCTTCATTGACAATAATCAATCATTCGTTACGAACTTATAGGAGACCAAGGGTTATTCCAAAACAATTTTGCCTTTGCATATAAAAACGATTACAGCTCACGTGAGAGCTCATCAAACATTATCATTTATCGTGTCAATACAAATACCTTTATGAAAACCACTGAACTGCATTTCAAATTATTTCATCAAGGACACAGTTTAACTGCATTGAAAATTTGAGCTCCTAATATGGACTAGCTTATGAATAGACAATATTTGAAAAGAACGAAATAGGTTCAAACAGTCTATCAGTTAAGCTTCAGGTGCTTGCAATATTTGACAAGAATGCTACGTAGACCTCCCACGGATCCTTTCATAAACAAACATGCACAATTTTACAGGATCGTACTGATGTTGTTTCGCCGTGTTGCCACAACAATATCGAATAATGTTAGCATAGATACGTACAACGACTCATATTTCCATTTAATATGCCAGAATGTGTATGAATCTGAAGGCAAATGTGAATTACCTGCCTAACAAGACATAGGTAATGGCTTGCAAAACGTTTTCGTTTTAATATGAATATTTTGATGGTATAAGAAAACAATACGTAAGTAAGAATTATCTCAAAAATGTTAATACACACGAATTTAGTGAATTGCTATATAACACAAATGTAAACTTACATAAAAGATCAAATAAAGCTGGCGAATATATATTGAAATCAGTCTATTTAAAATGAACTCATTCCGTGTTGTCATGTTTTTCTATCAGGTATACCACCATCAATAATAATTTGTATCTATATTGAATCTGTTATGTCAGTTGTTAAAACTCAGTTGGCAATCACGTTCCGAGTAGTTCTATTTTGTTACAAGTGCTCTACTGTGACAATATTTTCACTTATATATGATTTAAGGTTTTCTAAAGGTATTATATCAGTGAGATTAAATTGTTTCATATAACAATGTAGAAGGATAGAAAGATAGAGAAGACTGAAAATTCAGTTTACACGAATCCTGTATATTGCATTATATTTTGATATTTTGATTAACTGGACTAAATGGTTGATAATGATCATGCGTATTAGTTCAGTTTAAAGTGGAATCTGTGGGATGGGGTATGACAGGAGCAGGATTGAAGAGAGAGCTAGGTTGAAAAGGAAAGCGCATTTCATTAAATATGCGAATAACATTAGAGAAAGTTGGTAATATTACATTTATAAAGCATTGGATACGTATTTCTGATGTAACGTGTTCAGAAACCGGCTACTTACACGATTAGTTTTTGGGTATATCAGGTTTTCCCTATTCTCAGTAGAACGAATAGACATATAATTAGTTACACACTATTCCATGTATTCGAGTGTTTGGTGTCTGATAGAAGTCTTAATTGTTCTTTACTTTGTCTGAACGAATTAAATACATTTATTGGAATTTGCATTACATTTTTATTTACTTTATTTACGTACAAAAAGAAAAAGGTGTAAGGTATAATAGTTGTATAATATTATGTGTTTTGATGGTTCTCCGGTTTCGGTCTAGTAATTATTCTCTAAATAGTGACGTGACCGGAGTTTTTGTATATATATATATATATATATATATATATATATATATATATATATATATATATGAGAGAGAGACAT
>JAECUM010078427.1:0-12555 GCA_016617855.1 Megalonaias nervosa | reverse complement strand
CCTTCTGTTTCCCAGCTCGCTGCTTACCAATGGAATTTATGATTACCTGTTTATTCCGTATCACTGGCCTGTACATTTCCTACTTTGTTCCGTGCTACAGGATTTTGTGTTTACCAGTTGGTTCCGTACCAGTGAATTTTATGATTACTAGTTGATTCCGTATCATTGGCCTGTGTGTTTACCAGTTGGTTCCGTACCGCTGGTTTTTATAATTACCAGTTGATTCTGTATCACTGGATTGTGTGTTTACCAGTTGGTTCCATACCACTAGTTTGTTTTATTACGAGTTGATTCCGTATCACTGGATTGTGTGTTTACCAGTTGGTTCCGTACCACTGGATTTTATGATTATCAGTTGATTCCGTATTACTGGCCTGTGTGTTTACCAGTTGGTTCCGTACATTTTACGTTTGCATTGAGTTTCATGCTTGGCGTACTTGGGTTCTGCACCTCACCACTTGGCACTTGATTAGTCATTTATGCTTTCTGCTTCCATCATTTCGCTCCATGTCAATGGGCTATGTGTGGCCCAAATCTTTTAGGCCACCTGACCTGTTGTAATTGTCAGTTGGTGCTGGCTTTATGCTGAATTCCGCACCTCAAGACAATGACCCATAATTTTCATAATAGTCAAATTTTGTTTCTATTTTCATTTTCTTTCTTACTATTACCGAGCTCATGCCTCATCTCACTACAGTGAACAGTGATGTTTATAATATTACAATAAGGGTTATGCATTTGCAACGATTGCTACGTAGTAATACACTGACATTGATGTAATTATTAACCTTTTATGGCATTCCTTACAGAAAATGCCCCCTATTAAGAAAGCTGAGGCGGCGTCTCAAATTGCAGTGAAGACAGCTGGACCATCAAGATCCAAAATCCAAGAGGCGGTGAAGAGGCCCAGAGAGAAGACACCATTGTCAACACCAACTGCCGCCAAACTTCAACCTGGAACATCCAGCGAAAGGGCTTGGATGGACCCCCATCTTAATATTATAACCCAAGAGGTCTCCGACAGGCTCACCACCCAAGTGACACAGGAGATCCATAACAAATTTGATCAGCTGGTAGCTATGCTCAGTCAGTCCAGGGAAAATTGTCCACAAACCGGGTTTCAACTTGGACCCTCCGTAGCAACAGACAACACACCAGCAGCATCCATGGTCTTCCACGCCATTGTGGAAACCACGGCTTCAGTTACAGGTACATTGTGGATATAGGTAACGTTGTCCAAATCGTTTGTGCGTCCGGGGGGCTTTCACAATCACAATTTGTAAGTTTGTCGGTCACACCATCCACTCTAATCCCTGCAAAAGTTAAGACAAACATATAGGCGGGCTCACACATTGATTTTCTTACCCTTCTGAATAACTCGCAAGATGCGGGTTTCAAATTTCAGTTAGATACGTACAATACTGGTCCTGAACTTAGCATTGTCCCAAAAATTAGGAACGTCCAACTCACAATAGGACAGTGGATTCTCGCTTGGAGCAGGTTCACTAGTGTCCTATGTGAAACCTATCCTCTGGTTAGTACCTCTCTTCCCCAATACATGAAAACTGTCCTTAAACTTGAGAGAGGCGCTGATTGGAGGTACTATAATGAAAACTTTAGACAATTGGTCGCACAGAGGAAAGCTACATGGATTAAAACGCATCTAAAACTCGACATGAAGGCTGTGCTAGAGTCGGGTCATAATAACTACACACAAAACTATCCCTCACAAATTACAAACATAAAGTATCCGAAGGGTGTCTGTTTTAGTTACCATAAAAGCGGTCGCTGTTCATCGGGATTTTCATGCAATTTTCAGCACAACTTCTTCAAATGTTTAGGGGGACACTCATTCATTCACTGTCTCAAACTAATTGTTTCAGCCTTTTAAGGTACTTCCACAATACAGCCAGCAATCGCAGCGACCTAACAACCAGCATTTTCGTTTTCAACGATCCGAGCAACCCGAACATTTGAGACCCTTAGCAATCTCTTACAATCACTTTTAGACATACCAAACACGGCTTGGGACAACCATATATATTACATGTTGCTGCTCAACAAAATCCTGCGACATGTCCTATAGATCATTTACAAGCACACCTAACCCTCAGGGGTAATACGCTAGGACCGCTTTTTATGAACCAAAATAGGCAACCAGTTTCCGGAGTAGAATTTAGTACAGAACTTAGAAGAGTGCTTTGCTTTTGTGGATTTAACTCGAACCATTTTAAGTCCCATAGTTTCAGAATTGGGCCCGCCACTGAGGCGGCCAGACAAGGTTTCAGTGACAACCAAATAAGGGAATTAGGCCGCTGGAGATCAGATGCATTTAAGAAATACATAGCGTTAGGCTAAAGGGTCTCAGCTTTATAACACTTCAATCACTTTTTCTATGATCGCCATTCCGCCGTGTGTGCTACTTTCTCTTTCAGGTCTCGTGGGTTTCACAGAACTAGATTCCTGGGCATCGACCGTGCTTTGCTGGGATATCATTCACTCGACCCGGACTAATCTGTGTCTACCTGCCTATGCGACCGCCAGGAGCGTATGAGGGTACTCTAACAGCTCCGGAAGACCAACAGCGCATTCAGGAAGTGAGCACATACGTTACAAAGTTTCTTCCCAATCCTCCATACATGCAGGATATATCCTAATTACAGGGGAGTATGAGGGTGCTCTACTGCCCCAGCGCTACAGAATTCATCGGTGTAATTTTGACCAACAGTAATATTTTCTTTTCTTTGATGCTGGTCATTTTTGTTCTTTGCCCCTCCCGCCTTTTTGTGGCTGTCAGGAATGCAGCAAGCTCTGTTTGCTGTATTTCTGTTTATGGCGGTTGCAGCCTCAAAAAATTTCTGTATTATACGCTATGTCTCATTGTTCAATTTCTTAGCACGTTTACTCTATAGTCTTTGTCCAACTAGTTATGTTATGCTGTAAATACACAGCAAATGTTTGGTTGACTAATATCATTTATGTTCAATACAGAGTCACGAAAGTGGCCAGCATCAAACACAACGTTTGTCTTTGTTTTTATTATGTACCCATATACTCTGACTTTGTAACATTTGCACGACTGACCTAGGAAATGCTGTCTTTTTACTCTCTATCTTCCTTTCGACTCTATCGATGTCGGAAAGAGTCGGCTGGTGTATGCACATTTAATTTTACCATCTCATCCAACAAGTTAATAATATAGTACCTTGTATTTTCGTTCACTTTCTTTCTGACAACGACTTGCACCCCTCTTCTACATGTCTAAGAACACATCACATAAATTCAATATTAAATCATTACCCATTTGAGATCCTCTATTTATATGTTTAGGTTCATATTCGCGTTAAGTTGCTCATGTTGACCACTATACTGCAATAGTACAAGATTGCTACTTTTCCCGTGTAGTGCGGCCGGCTTGTACATGCGAAATCTGCATGAGCCACGGCCTCGAACTCCACTGATGGTGTATAATGCCCCTGTGTTATTGTTCTGGATCAACCTGGCATAGTTGTTAAGCTTCAGCTCAAATATGAGGCGGTCTAAGAAGGCAGACTGATAGAATTAGCATTAGTCATTTAGCCGTTTGAAGTCAAGTGGGACTTAGAAGCGCATTCCGAACGCGGAGACGATAAACACATCGGGTCTGGTGCCGGCAACAGCGCCGACAACAACATTGCCAGCGCTGACACATGTATCTAAAATTTTGGCGTTTAATATACACTGATAGCGTTACTCTGTTCTTTTCCTTCAGGCAGAGATAATTATAGTCACCACAGACATAGTAATTGTCAAAGCAAGCCAATTTGTTTGCTTCGATCTCTATATTGATCTTTTAAAGATGGCGTGGTCCAGATTTGTCTTGATCATTCTGTTGTTGTACGTGTCGTCGCTCTAAACAATTGTTAATGACAGTCTGGAGGTGCGAGGCACAACAAGATCGTTGGTACATAGGTTGGGAAATCTGACAATAACCAGCTAGTGTTTGTATATAATAGTGTTAGTAGTCACTACGATAGAGTTCCAAGGTTACGTCAAGCTCGCGGAAAAGGGGTGGATTGGCTAATTGTTTTTGTTTTTGTTTGTTTTTTCCGCAACAAAACCATGTTATCGGTGATCTTAGAGCACATACCAGTTCATTGTTTAATAAGCGCGTATGGCTGAATATATATGTCACCTTGACAGAAGTTTATTCTACCGGAGGATCAGAGTCCGACATAGTAAACTTTTGTTTATCGAATTGTCTTTAAGACCTTTGCGGCGATACCCTAGGCTTCCAAAAATCCAAAGATACAATTCGCTTCAAAATGCTGATGTCTTTTTTGAGGCATGTGACATTAAAATACACTTCTTTATAAAGACATTATTGCTAAAAATGGCCTATTGACTCTCCGTAGGTCATGTAACTATACGTAATATGCAATGAAGGGACAAATCATCTTCCACTCTCAAAGGTAAATATAGTGCAAGCTGGACATAGACAGACCGTAACCAAACGTAAATATGAAGATTGCACACAAAACAACAAAAGTGCGAGATGTGATTTTAGCAGACATAATCAGGCTGACAGATGTTACTCTAAACGATATTCTGGGGTTGATGGATATGACAGTCAAGGAGGCCGTGGTGGATAAATCCGATATCCCCTTGATGTGAGAGCTCCTCGGCCTAAACATATCTCTTCAGACGTACCTTGACGCTCTTGCTGATATCCAGGTTAGTATCACTGAAATTAGCGAAAACATGAACGGGGTTATAAAAGGTCCGATAGGATCGCAAGACGACACAGAACAAGAGACGTTACGAGCTAAGATTACAAGTAAGGTGGAATAACTTGACTACAAGAGTGAATCAGTCAGCATATTACTAGAGAATTTAGCATCCAAATTATCGCTTTTTGGACACTACCAACAACATTATCTATGATGATACAACCCTACCTCAGCAGCAGAGCCATTTATCCACCATCAGAGAATGATCAAACCCTCAATTGTCACTGAGGTAGGATTTATCACAGGAATGATTGTACTCGCAATCACAGGAGGAAGCCTGAGGACATAACACTCTCTCCAGCACCGGCACATGAGCCAGACTCCGACTGTTTAAAATAATTTGTACATATGGATCTGAAGATGGAAGCTGATATGCTGAAAACGCTGGGAACAATATGAAAAGAAAAAAACATTAACTTGATACAAGTTGTTGGTGTGTGAATTTGTGACAGCGGCATCTCTAGGGAAATATACAAACCATTAGGTATGTTGGAGTACACCATCGCTCTTGAAATAAACGATTGCGATAAACACGTTACGCAGTAAAGTTTACCTATCTTTGCTTTATGTTTGGGGACACTGTTAACCCCCCCCCCCCTTGGCCATTACACAACTTAATCTTGCCACAGACACTGAATCTCTTGACCACGAGACTGACAGTGCTAGCACTGCCATCGCAGGCACTTGGGCCAGCTTAAAGTTTGTGTGATTAACGGCAGATAGAATCCGGCTATTTGGTGGGGTACGTCCTTAAATAAGTCACATTTATATTGCTGAGATTCAACAACTCTTTCAAAACGTTGCAAGATTAACACCTAACAAAGATAACGGTACTAAGTCCGTCCTGGCACAGGCTTTTACTTCGTTAACCTCCACAGAAGTCGTAATTATCGAACATGCGCATCGCTTTCAGTCCTTGTAAACGATATCTTAATGGCACAACAATGGCAGTTCCGGCAAAAAGTCCAACAACTAGCTATGTGCCTATATTTGAAGCCCGAGACACCATTATGTGAGATGACCTCAACTTAAGCGCACATCGAACGGAATTCTCAGCCAACCATTTTAGGCTTTCGCAAATAGAATTAACCTGTTTAAAACATAGCTATGGCGGAACAACCAGACTTGGAGCGCGAGACATTTGGTACCGCATAACAATAATTATATGAAGGATTATACACATGGCAAATATCAACAAAGCAATACAAACCACTGGTACATGAGTATCTGAGCCAACATAGGTTTAATACGTACCTGTCCATATGGAATAAGATGGAACAATGACGCAAATAAGAAACTTAGCACTGAGGGCACCCAAAACCCCTTTAGCCAACTTGGGGACAGAGAGGTGTAAGTGCTATTTCTCTGCCGACACAAAAGCCAAAGGTCGCAGGTACGATTGCCATTATAATGGCAACGTGATATTTAGAGAAACGGTGGCTTCGGCAATAACCTTTCTTCTAAGATATGTGACTCATGTCAAATTTGTTGGCAGGGTATTAAGAACTGTATTCAGTACTAACTACTATTAATATAACTAAGATTTCACTTAGGTATCATCACTGTCCTACCAATTCGCCACTAAGATTAGTCTGAGGTGCATATCCAGAAAGGAGTCAATGTCTACCCTCATTATACAGCCATTTCTCTATGTCAATTAAACTATTACATCAGACTACTCATCGAAGACTTGTCGTAGAGGTTGGCGTTACTACCGGTATCTTTGTAAGACCGATAAGATCTTTAGAAGACCAGTTGTTTCCTGTTTGAATTGTACGTAATTTCTCCAATCCATTGTATATTTTTTCGTTTGTTGAGTAAGTGTTGTATGTTTACTGGCACTCTCCAATGAACATCTTTTACGAGTGTTAGCATCCATCTCAAAATTTCCCAGCCTATTAAATCTATAGTGTAACAAGTGAATTGTCGGTTTCAATGTCAACAATTTATATTTTTATCAACAAGTTCTCTATTATCTGAACAATGCCCTTCGCAGGGTGTCAGCTATAGTTTAAATTTCATCATCCCACTTTAATTACAATTTTAACACCAATACAACAAATGCATCTACTATAATATACTGACAATTTTAATTTTCCTTTTTTGGGGTGGGGTGGGGCGGTGGTGTTGTGGTTTTTTTATGAGGAGAAATATTTTATTTTATTTTATCTCAAGATAATTAACTTTTTTGAAAGATAACGCAATGGATATAAGATAGTGTTGTTTTGCTGTAAATCAGAGCAAAGTGTCAATTTCAGCTGTTGACAGGAGGAAATGTAAAAGAAACATCTGCTCCAGAACATTATTTTGTTGGTCCCTAATTTAATTGCGGTATATCGGGATACATAACGCGGTATGTTCATGGATATAAGATTTGTTGTTTTGCTGTAAATCAGAGCAAGGTGTCAATTTCAGCTATTGACAGAAGGAAATGTAAAAGAAACACCTGCTCCAGAACATTATATTATTGGTCCATAATTTAATTGCGGTATACTGGGAGACATAACGCGGTATGTACAGTAATACTGCAGAACCATCAGTATCATTGTACCCAAAGCTCGACGAGACCCAGGACTTCTGCCTAAAATCTCTCTGAAATTGAAGATGTTCTTTGTGCAGAATGTCATTACAAAAAGTACTGGCACAGAAAACGCGTTGGAAACCATTGACACCACAGTGTTGGCAGTATCCTCGCTCGGGAACGGTATGGCCGGGATTGGAATTTTGTCAGCCATCATTGCCGTTCCATTTCCATTGTCCTTGTGATCAATCCTTGGAGATATTATCTAGTTTCCTTTGTAAGGAATGTTAACCACCTCCTCACCATTACAGTCAAAAAAGCATGACAAAATCCACGTCATGTCCAAAACCAAGCACAATACTCTCTCGGACTACTGTCCCATGGCAGGCAATGCCATTTCCGAGTAGATGTTTCAGCTCGTACTTGACGTTCATAGCAAATACATGAAGCTCAAGAACGAAATACGGTTTCACGAACACATCGGATGCACTTTGGTTACATTAGATGAATTGGTGAGAAACGAACTAATTGTTCGCGGAAGAGTCGAAGGATCTAAAACTCGTTGAAACAATATCTTTGTGACTAAAACCTTATCCCTACTGCGCCGCCGCCGTATTATCCGGGCTTACAATAACGAGTGAATGGGATGCCAAAGCGTTCTGTTTCATTCGCGTGCTTTTTTAAAACGTTTGAAAGAACGGAAGCTGCTGCCGGCATTATAAAGCATATACGATACGGCCTGCATGCTTTTAATAGAAAGTCATGATCTATCACTACCACGGTTCACATTTTCGTTTCGTCATGCTGACTTTCATCTGCATATATCAAACCTAAGGACAAACATAGCTACCACTGTTAAAGCCGCAAAAGACATCAATAACAGAGCATTGGGTGCAATCTTTAGCTACCTGGCATGCTTTGTCATATCTAAATTTTCATTGTAAGGCAGCGAACCAACCTGTGCCGCCATATTCGGCACTGTGCACGAAGTATCTAAAAGGTCCACTATACTTCTATTTGAAACTAATAACAAAACACGCACACCATAGTGAATAAATTTCTAGTTGATGCAATCATTAATATTAAATTACTTCTGCTTTGCATATCTTGATTTTTGATTGTTCAACACCTTGTGGTGGAGTTTTATTAGATCGTCGATAGCAAGAACAAGCAAAACAGTTTGTGCGTTCGAATATTTGATGTGTTTTAAAACGTGAAACTAACAGGGAGAGATTAAGGAGATTTCTATTAAAGCCAAGGGCACACAAATCAGCTGATACGATTTATTCACAACTTGGTACTAGAAACCATTTATAAAGTAAGTAAAGACCATATAAATCGAGCACCAACTGTATCATTCTGGTCTACAAATGGCGGTTTTCAGGAATATAATTTAACGAAATCGTTCAAATCTCAGATGGAATTCGGTATATGTACTAAAACTGGGTACCAGACAAACTTTTTTACCGCGGTATAGCGGTATTTCTGAACGTAACTTGGTACTTACCACGGTATACCGCAATTGTGTTAAGGACCAACAATTCAATGCTAAGGAACAGGTGCCTGATATTGTTTTTGTTTGATTTCCGTTTGTCAATAGCTGGAAAATATCTTGCACTGATTTATAGTAAAGTAGCGCCATATTATATACATAATATTATTTGAAAAAAATATTAATTATCTTTAGATAATAGAAAAGAAAATATTTCAGTCCAAAAATACACAGCACCCGCTCCCCCAGAAAAACAAAATAACCACTACATTATAGCAGCTGAATTTGGTCTGTGTATGATAATTATTGTGTAAGTTGCAACATAAAAGTTGATACTGTTAAAGACATAGTGCTGACATTAAAGAGCCTATTGATAAATATATTAAGGGTCGATACCAACGCCTACAACTTTCTACCTATACTGTTCATATAATAGGCATGGCAACTGAGTGGGTTGCAAACACCCGGACAAGATATTTATCAGTGAGGGTCCGTAAACATAAAACAGACTTTCTCAACAAACGACAAAATATTTAGTGGACTTGAGAAATTATGTAAAGTTCAGACAGAAAATAAATTTGCTCCTGAAAATCTAAGGATGATTCGCAGACTTGCAAAGGAATACATATATTTAACAATTTCGCATAGGTTAGTAAATAACTACAACATGACGTGTTTCTGTTTGAATTTTTAATCCGAAATTGTTTCCAAAAGATGAATTGGCCGAATATGTTTCGCAACATAACATTCCATTTGGCCACCGCATTGACATAAGTGACACGAAAAATATGTGATTAAAAGATCATGCATATTTAGTTATGTTATAGTTGTAATACTTTCCATTAATTTGTGACAGAACCGTTTTGTGAAGAAAGATAATTTGTTTTAATTATTTTGTCATGAATAATGAAAACATGATGTTAATATCATCAAATTTGTAGAAGATTCCTCGGGAATTTCAGTACATTCCTTACCGACAGAAACTACCGACCTACCGGTAAAGTACCGAGGATTATTATATGCTCATTTTTGTCTCCGTTAACATTGTCAGAATCGTGCAATATTTTACGATATTGCACACCTTCATATTGCACACAAGTACATTCACGTGTGCCTATAAATGGTAGGAACTGCTTTCTATTATGGACGCAGACGCCATCACTTTTGATTTATTTTATTTGTCTGTGAATGAAGTAAACCAGCTGTTTGAGCCATCTGAAGGTATAGATGCTAAAGCTGACAATGTGGATGAATTCATAGAGTCACAAAAGAAAATGTCAACGAAGCAGGCGAATGAACGTGATGATATCAGCAATGTCAAGCGACGGCTGTATGATAACAAACGTAGACACGCTGCATTGAAAATATCATTCCGAATCATATAAACAGGCATTTAGCTGAAATGTTTATAACGATTCGCAAAGCTCTATAGATTTCGTACGAAACAACATAGAATGGCATCTTAAGACAAAGTATTATCCCGTCTCTCTTAGAGAACTCCCATTTCAGAAATCATTCGAAGCACTAAATTCTAAAACAAATGCAACTGAAGAAGGCTGGTTATGGAAGCAAAGCAAAAACATTAGAGCCGAAAAGCCACGATGACGAAGAATCTTTTTTTTTTCAGCAGATGAAATGGGCTCTCACACACCCGCTGCTTTGCAATTTTCCCTGTTCTACCTTTTTGGGAACATGTTAGGATTTAGAGGCCGAAACGAGCACAGAAAATTAAAGTTTGGAGATGTATCAGTTTCCAGATTCCACCGGTACCCAATATCTTCAATATGCTGAGAGGGATAGCAAAACCTTTAACGGTTCTGGGAGGGATGACTACAGATCAAAAATATCTCGCATTTGTTCCACCGGAACATCACCGGGGCGAGACCCTGTTCATCTTTACCTGCAATATTTGAAAGGAAGGCCCTTGGAACTGATGGATGACGCCAACCCCTTTTATTTGACACCAATTCCAATGCAGAAACTGACAGAAGCTTCCAGGATATGGTAATTATATTTCTAAAGATTCAATTAATGTCCTTATTTCAAATAAAGATATAAATAAAGGAAAACTAGACGTAAAAATAGACAATATAAAGAATGAATGAAAATAAAACTTTATCAAAGTAAACAAAAAATATGGGAACAATCTGTAATAAAATGTGTACTCTGCACATACCAAACACTTTTCACAATGAAATGTATCAATCTATGTCGCAAAAAAATAAGAAAACAGATTTTTATCAAAGCGTGCATTGGAAAAAAACTAAATAGAAATATATTTTACTGGACAAAATATTACAAATTGCAGGTATTTTCTGAGACCAACGGGGGTTAATCAACTGGTAACTCTCATAAAACGAACCGCGGAAAGAGCAGAAATCCAGGGGAGAATTACCACCCATTCAGTAAGGAAGACTACTGTGACAACCCTGTCGAAAGCTGGGGTCCCTCCAACAACGATCATGCAAGTGACTGGGCATAAAACTATGTCATTTAAAACTGGTAATAATAATAATAATAATAATAAATCTACTTGCCTTTCTGCATTTTGAATGTCCTCAAAATGTACTTTGTGGGCTATTTCTGCTAATAAGAATTACGTGGTTTCCAAATAGTGATCCACATCGCGGAAATATACTGTAATATGTAGGCCTATAATCCAGACTACATTTTGGAAACCGAAATCACATTCCAAAGGAGAATTTACTGCACTCCAAAACGAAAAGAATTTGTTGTTCACTAAAAAACAATGTTTAATCCAGCATCTTCTTGAGAATTTAAATTAAAAGACTTTCATATTTTTCCAGCTTACGATTCCAAACTATCAATGGCAGAACAGAAACAGTTATGCAGCTTGTTTTCGACGTTAGTTCCTCAAGCCACATGTACGTCGTGCAGAAACACCCAGAAGTAGATAATCAGAATTTAGCTGGATTGACAGAAAAAACTAAATCCCTCCAATCATGACCAGCTGGGAACTTTGTTCAATGGAGCAGTCATTCATAATATGGCTTAAAATTTAAATTTTAGATAGAACAAAATGGGATTTTTTTTTTTAAATGACTGACTGAGCGCGCGGTACGCTAAGAACTTAAAAGGTATTTGCGCATGAATACTGTTATGTACTGAAGAATCTACGGTTGTACATTTATTTTGGAATAAAACACAAATTAAATACATTGTTTCTTGCAATGTATTTTATTATTAAGCCTTAGGTAGTTAAACAAAAATGAGCATATAATAAAAAGGTTACTGCATTTGTATGGGGAAATATGAACTCATTTTCTCGGATGGATATACCACACTCCCAAGGTCGCGCAGGATATCTATCCGAAAAAATCTCGTTCATATTTGCCCATAGAAATGCAGTAACCTATAAATATACCACTGGAAACAAATACCGCGGTAAACTGGTATACCGGTAATACCTCTCACCTCTAATATGTACAAGAACATTAACTGTAAAGATATAATATTTTCCGGCAGCATAGAGAATATAATGTTTCAAATTAGTGAATTATCCACGGCCAAGAATTGTGAAGGTCTTTTGAGTCCAAGACTCATATTTTAGTGATATACTGAGAATCAACGGATGTCACATCAAAGATTATCATCGACCACTGACTTAAGTTAGAATGAATTATTTGGGGTATATTAGTATGGTAAGTAATCGCAGTCGTAACATGTAAACCTTGCACGAGTATGTGGCATAATTGCAAACCTTCGAGAACGTCAATCACTAAATACTTTCTGATCACTTGATATCTATATAT
>JAECUM010078422.1:0-11350 GCA_016617855.1 Megalonaias nervosa | reverse complement strand
AAAAAATAAGAAACGCCACACCATATAACACGCACAAAAGCAATAAGTTTCTTTTTGTTTCTTAAATTTATTTTCACACCGTTTCTTATTCCAAATTTACAAAATTTACAAAACTGACAAAAATATATTAAAAAAAAAAATTCTCTTGTTATAGAGTATCGTTGTAGACAACTTGGGGAAATTTGAATTATCGCCGTCCTCACACAAAAATCTATAGCAATCACACAATGTAGCATAACACATATAGCATACACGGGATTTATGGATCTCTGGCAAAGGTCACAAATTGAAAAAGGCGAGGGATTCCGATCGGGTGACTAAAATCCGATCGGGAAAACAAACTTTTAGAAACACTATGGAGAAAATACCCCTATCAAAAATTTAATTAAAAAAAAAAAAATAAAATATCAAAATTCTTTTATAAACTTAAAACATTACAACACCTCTAAGGGGGGGGGGGGGACACAAACAAATAAAATACTTTTTAATTTTTTTGGCTAAGTGGTGGGGAGCATCTGTCTGGTGCCCCCAAAAAAGAGATGTCAGAAAGCGACAATATGATTAACGCTTTAATCTCCTGTATGGTTCAATGGACCTAATGGCGTGGCATGTATATGGAACGAGAAAATTAACCGAATGGGTTGGAGCATACCATGCAATGATTGATACTTGACTTTTTTTTATATGATTAACACAAATATTGGCACCCTGTCGTTCTTTCAACAACACATCGAGGAACCAGCCTAAGGCAGATTACACACTCCAGCAAACAAGCACAAAGTGGGGAATGATGGTTACCGGTGTGCGATCAATAAACCAGGCTGATGATAAATGCGACCAGTGAAATAACGGCATTCTAAATAATGCGTTTCAATGACGGTAATTTTAACGGTAGAAACCAAAAGCATTTCATCTTTTCAACTTTTTTAGAGCGAGACATACAAGTCTAGTATAACATAAGAATACTAGCGGTATCGAGTTACTCAGCCATTATTAGATTTTAGATTCTTATGGGCGGGAGATCAGGGGAGGTGATTTTGTAAATTGCATTCAAACAAAATTAATGTTATTTGGACGAATAATATTCCCAACTTCAGATATGCAATGTAAAATTATGTATTAGTTTCACACTGGTGTTCCTATTTCAAGTTGTCTTGATGCTTGTATTTTTGGTTTCATATTTCATTGTCATGTATAAATTAACTTTTACAACATCCTTTGAATTACATGTACTAAAAAAGGCAATACAATGTTATAATTTGTATTACTTTTCCCATTTATATAATAGGGGAAATCATGGGTGTATTACTTGTCCCATTTATATAATAGGGGAAATCATGGGTGTATTACTTGTCCCATTTATATAATAGGGGAAATCATGGGTGTATTACTTATCCCATTTATATAATAGGGGAAGTCATGTGTGTATTACTTGACCTTTCTGTATCATAGGGAAAGAAAACTTGGATGTATTACTTATCCCATCTACAAAATAGTGGAAAACCTGGGCTTGTTGCTTATCCTATCTATATAATAGAGAAAAATACCTGGATGTATTGTCACATCTGATTTTTAGGGGGAAACCTGTGTGTATTGCTTGTCCTATCTATCTAAAACAGGGGAAAAACCTGAATGTATTACTTGTCCCATATATATAACAGGGAATAAGCTGGGTTCAACACGTATCCCATTTATATACTAGTAATAGGGGTAAAGCCTATGTGGATTTCTTGTCCCATCTATATAAGAGGGAAAAAACCTGGGTGCGTTACTTGTTCCATCTATATAATTGGGCAAACACCTCGGTGTATTAGCAACCTGTAAAGTGTTTATTGTGCAATACCTTGGATGCACTCGTTAGTTGCTGGATTCGACTTGTCGGCTCATCGATATGGTGAAACACTTAGGTTGCAGCATGCAACATACGAGATAAATATTTGTGCCAGACTCATGCAGGAAATTTTCCATTTACTCGGCTGTGAAAACCCTTGGATAGAACAGTATATACAAACAAATTTAGTTGATTTCCAAAATGAGCTAACACACACACACACACACACACACACACACACACACACACATGCAAATTTAAACATTCCAAAACGTTTCAAGCCTCATTACCCTAATTCTAATATCACGTAATTTTATTATGTGCTTTTCATTGTACTTGTATCATTGTCATATTTACTAATGGTATGATTTCCCGGAGATATAAAGACACGGAGCGAACAAATGCCTATAAATACGCACATGTCAAGAGGAATAATTGATAGATGTATTTCTCTTATCTTGAGGAAACTCGCCACTTTGAACGGACTGATTTTTGTAATAATGCCCTTAAATAGAAACAATAAAACTGCCATCTCTTCGATCCACTGTCATTACAATTGTAATATTTTTTAAAAATATTTCCTTTTATACAGAATTGGATGGATCTTTCCTTCAGTTTGAATCAGTTTTGTATTTTCAATATGCATCAGAGTATCTTTACCATAGAGACTCAAAAGTTATCAATAACAGCACTATGTATACACCTGTTACCATGGAGTCTCAAAGTTATCAATAACATCAATATGTATACACCTGTTACCATAGAGTCTCAAAGTTATCAATAACAGCAATATGTATACACCTGTTACCATGGACTCTCAAAGTTATCAATAACATCAACATGTATACACCTGTTACCATACAGTCTCAAAGTTATCAATAACAGCAATATGTATACGCCTGTTACCATGGAGTCTCAAAGTTATCAATAACAGCAATATGTACCCACGTTAAGGACATATTTAAAATAAATAAAAGAAACAAACATTCTAATAACTTTAGATAAAATGTGACCCAGTATTTGATTAGAGCAACGGTCCTATCACTTTTCTGGTTATAACATTCATTCCCCATAACTGAGACTCACTATAAGGATTGCCCAGCAGTTTTGAAATAGTGTTGATGAACTTCTTGGAATATCAAGATCACAACTGGCGTCATCTGACCAGCAGTGTTGAAATAGTGTTGATGAAGAACTTCTTGGAATATCGAGATGACACCTGTCTTCTTCAGACTATTGTAGCAATAACAAAAACAAACTCTCACCTACAAAAGCAGATGACAACAGAGTATTTTCAAATTCTCAAGGTCGTGTAGCTGCCCAAAACACATATATACAGACACCGTTAAATAATAGAAACGACATTACAATGTCAAGGTCACTGACCCCTGTGCAGTACATTACTACAGTCATATAGTAACACTAGTAATATCCTACTAGTTTTAAATATTCGTTAGTATGTAACAAATTCCAATGCACTCATCGCCGCATACTATACTATGGAGTCATTAGTTTTGGGGTAAGATGAAGATGGGTTCACTTCCTTTCTGACAATATGAAAACCGCCAGAATTGCGTGTAAACACACCGTACAGCGACGCCGCGGCGTCGAGACAGGCGGCCAAGGGAATACTTATCACGGTCCATAGGATGATCAGAACCTTACGGAATAGTCCATACTTCCGTATGCTGATTGACTTTATGCTACCAAAAATGAAGAGAAAGAGCACTAATCCACCCATACTTCCGGCAATAACGTTAAGAATGAGTGGCATTGGGATGGGGAGAGCAAAAGAAGTTGGAAAGTTCAGAATGTTTCCAAACAACAACAGCCATCCAAGATCGGTGGGAATCATGCATATTTTACACTTGAGTGGAATTTCAGAGCTCAAAAGCGTGTACATATGGCCAACAAACCATCGCTTCCGCTGTTTAATGTAATCCCCGAGAGAAAACGGACTCTTTTCCCACATTTCCCCTTCGACAAAATTAAATTTGTATCCCAGTTTCCACGCTGTCAGAGCAAAAAATACATCCTCAGCAATGCTTCCACGGGGTCCGAAATCGAACCCAATTTCCTTCTCCACGGACTCCTTGACGATGATATAAGAGCCTTTGAATCCAAAAGCTGGACAATTTAGCTTTTTGAAGCAAAACCTCATCATTCCTAAGTCCACAGATACCCGGACACTATCCGCTAGGGTTGTCCACCAGTTAACGACCTCTTCATTTGCGTACGTGATGACTCCCTGCCCCACCAAACCCAGCTCCTGGCCAGCAAAATTTGCCAACCCAATCAAAGACCCCTCGGTCAGAACTGTCTCCTCGTCCAGGTGTACTATCCAATCATCGTCTGACAAAATGTTGACATCACTCTCTAGACAATATTGGAGCGCTCGTGCCTTGAATAGCGAATTGTTGCGCGTGACATATGTCCCAGGAACCACTAGCTCGCGTATCAAGGCAGACTTAGGAAGATTTAGAGTGTTATCTGTGACCACCTCGAACTTGAAATTTTCTAACCCCACTTTGTAGCAAACCTCAATGTTCCTCTGTACGTTAGACTTTACAAGGTCGGGGTAAAGACCGCGAGTCACAACCCGAAAACATAAAAATGGTATCTTAGTTTTGGGTACTTGAAGTTTTGGTCCTATCGGCCAGAGATTCATTGTGACCAATCCGAGAATATTCGTAACCGCGAAAGGAACAGAGAGGTAGGGTATTGAACGCAGAATGTACAGAAGGACACACGCTGTGTAACCGTACCACTTCACCGGGGTCAAATGACTCTGATCTCCAGTCGTCCCGAACACCCAGTTGACGAAGACTATGCAGATGATGAGTAAAATGATACTGAGCACGTGCTGGAAGATGGACAGGACGTGCTGTATGGCGGTGTGTTCCGCTACAGCTCTCAGCCTCTGTAGCGGGGATGGGCCTGAAGCTCGCAAGATGGACACATTAGCTCCGCCGCTCTGCATTCTGGTGTACGATCACTCTGAAAATAGATTTTGAAAAGTAGTATAAAATCATTGACTTCATTGTATATAATGGACTCTTGTAAATTTACTGACCTATGGAATCGAAATATTAGCTAATTTCTGATTGTTTATCTATTTTTATTGTTGACATACGACATCAGGTATTGTCACTGAGATATACAATGATCTAATTTGGGAAAATTTAATACTTTCTACCTATATTTCGAGTTACACTGGTAACTAACCAAAAACTCAGTAGAAGCAGTTTCTCACATGTGACGAATGTCGCTGAAGCCTTAATTATATATCATCAGACAACTTCTATGACCCTGACCTTTGACCTTTAGACCGTTATTTTCAGGTGTGTTCAATTTTCTCTTGCAAAATAATATGGAAAATCCAATAAGGAAATAGGAGATCAAGATAGTGTCTAACACGTTCAACAATTTTCACAACGAGACTAGAATAGTGCTTGCACCTTTCGCAGTTGAACTTTAGATCTATAATCTTAAAGTTTGCTTTATATATATATGAGAAATTGAGTACAACGACTGATGATAATGCTTCATCCTTTGACCCTTTGGATCGCAATCTTCAAGGACGTGCCCTATGTACCGTTACGTATACGATTACATCCGACCCATGGAAACACGAGATGAGGTCTCATCCCAACAATTTACACTGCGAACTCGACTTTTAACCTTTTGACTTCTGAATCCCTGAGGATATCCGATTTTCTAAGCTAGACATATGTGCAGCATCTAATGAAGATTCATTCATCGGAACATGATGTAACTCCACATCCATCAGCTATAACCTTTGACCCCCAGTCCAATGAAAACAACCGTCACCTGTGTTCTTAATTATAACTTCTACTAGGCATACACGATTATAAATGTGTTGTCCCTAATGCAGTTATTGTTAAAATCTGATTGTGAACAGTTAATGAAACAAAATATATGAAGAAACTTTAAGAAATCAAAATATATTTAATCATCAGTTACTGCCAAATGGATGATTAATGTGACCTGTATGTAAGATTAGTGTGACCTGTATGTAGGATTAGCGTGACCTGTATGTAGGATTAATGTGACCTGTAAGATTAGTATGACCTGTATGTAGGATTAGTGTGACCTCTGTGCATTGGCACTTGTGGCATTCGTTTGTATTACAAAGCAGGTTGTAATAAAGCGTCAAAAATATGTAAAGAGTCGAATTGTCATATCAGTCTCGCGATGTACAAGGAACAGCACATGCTATAGGTGGCTGAATGACAGTGTTTTTGGTATAAGTCAAGTTCAATATAATGAGTCACATGGAAAGCTAATTTGGACGTGATGACAGGCTACTCACAGTTCTTAAAAAAAAGCAATATGGGATCCTGCACTCTCTTGACCATGTTAAAATAACTACCACTTGAAATTATATTGACAACGTCATTCCCGATAGGATTGGGTTTCTTTTTTATTGTTTTTTAATGTAAATACAATAGTCAGGTTTAATGTAATTCTTGTAATGTAAAAAAAAATAATAATGGTCGGATTTCAGTGTATTTCTTTTTATGTAAAATAATGCTCGTGTTATAGTATGTTTCTTTTCATGTCATAGTAATGATGAGGTTTTATTCTATTTCATTCCTTGTATAATAATGGCCAAGTTTGTTTTTTTTTTTTTTTAGTTTTTTTTTTTTTTAATATATATAAAAATATCGGTCTGGGGTTTTATTTATTTTTACAATCAAACATGTATATAACGATTGCCAAAGGTACTAAACAGAATGCGGTCTTTAAAGATGGCTAGCTTAAATATAGAGATGAGACTCATGCAAATTAACTTAAAAGGAATAGTGATGAGCAGACGAACAAAAAGAAAAATAAATATAGTGAGACGATGGATATATAGTTTAGATATCAGCATTTAGTCCGATAAATCAACCACCAAATATGTGTAGATACTGATGGGAGATACATCGGTCTGATGTCACCTGTTCATTAAAATGTGCAATTTTGCTGCGTGTAGATCTCTCCGGAACACACCTGTGTACATTTAAAACCCATACCGGTAATTGGTAGCAGCCATATCTCTAGTGCGAAATTAAAAACGGCTACAGGACAGATTGTTGTGCTATTCCACGTAGATTTACAAGTCACCAAACATAGAGTTTACACCGGAAACATAAGGTACATGTCACCAAAAGAAACTTTCAGCCGACGGTAGCTCCACAGCCGCGAGAAATACCGGTAAGTGTATAAAATGTACACCGATGTGTGCAGTCAAATTTGTGCAGCTTTTAATGAATCGGTGATATCAGTCCCTAAACCGAAGATCAATATCGTCACGGGTGAGGGGCTGACTTATCGGCCTAATCAGCATTCTGTTACTGTGAATACGAAACCAGAGGTACAGCCAATGTAATTCGGTGTGAATACGAAACCAGACACACAGTCAATGTAATTCGGTGCAAATGTTTCAATTAATTGAATAGGGTAGATAATGTATTTAACAATGCAGGGATGCGAGATGCAGTACACATGCACCCCTAATAATAATTGGCCCATTCATGAAGTACATAAAATTCTTCGGAAACAAAAAATAACGGCCACAGGATGGGTTCAACAGGTCGTCGCTAGATGCATGTTTACTATATAGGAGATGTGGATGGGTGGATGGTCTTTTGCAGATGGTCGTTAGGTCATCCCGTGCCCTGCAATCATCGCACTATCATGAATCTTCATTTCTGTTAGGAATATAGATGTACGAATGGATCTTAACTTTGTGTACATTTGTTTCGTTCCATGAGCCCTGGATAAGTGCAAGGATCGCTCGTACCTCTGAAATTCTAGATTCTATCCGTAGTTCTAGCACATGCAAGTGAAAACTGCCACTGATAAAAAGCTTTCACTTTGCACCGCTTGACCGCCACAAGATCACGCTACATTTACATCCGAGCTGTCTGGAGCGCGTTGAATCAGCAGTAAGAAGTTTTGCAATCAGCCCAAAATACCTCCCTTTCATGATTTGTATTTGTAATCAGCCTAAAATACCTGCCTTTCCAAGACTTGTACTTGCAATCAGCCTAAAATACTTGCCTTTTCATGATTTGTACTTGCAATCAGCCTAAAATACCTGCCATTTCATGACTTGTACTTGCAATCAGCCTAAAATAGCTGCCATTTCATGACTTGTACTTGCAATCAACCTAAAATACCTGCCATTTCATGACTTGTACTTGCAATCAGCCTGAAATAACTGCCATTTCATGACTTGTACTTGCAATCAGCCTAAAATACCTGCCATTTCATGACTTGCACTTGCAATCAGCCTAAAACACCTGCCTGTTTATAATTGCACTTGCAATCGCAATTGATGATAGAAATGACCCTTCAACTATTCTACTAAATTTAAATTAACATCTTTTATCAACAGACCAACGACCGATATAAATATGGTGACGATGAAAAAGAATAAGAAGCAAGTAATTTTACATGGCTATTAGTTTAATATCTCTACGTATTAGTTTAATATCATTTCATATTAGCTTAATACCTCTGCGTATAATTTAAATGCCTCTACGTATCATTTTAATAATTCTACGTTTCATTTTAATAGCTATTGAATAGCTCTATATATTAGTTTAATACCTCTATGTATTAGTTTTATCCCACTACATATTGGTTTTATACCACTACATATGAGTTTAATACCTCTACGTATTAGTTTAATAGCTCCACATATCATTTTCTTTTAAACCACAGATCACATGTTGTTGTGCACTACAGTACATATTCTGCTATCTTGAATCTGAAACGGAAATAAAATTACCAAAATGAGCTCCAAATTATATTTGAAATCCAAGCCTGATAAGGAGATACTTCTTTGCATTAATATCCCCTAAACACACACACACACACACACACACACACACACACACACACACACACACACACACACACACACACACACATCCTTCCATTCATTCATCCTACTGCATATCGTTAGTATGGAATCATCCTTTTTGCCCTGGGATGCGTACTGTGATGGTGTTCCAGTTAAGAAGGTTCTTGAATTTTTAAAAGAGTATGGTTTCTATAAGCAAAGTCACCTGATTTTGTTGGTTTTAAGGATTTGACCCTTCTGGCCTTCAATCTTGTTTTGCTAACTTTTGGAGGATACCTAAACATACTCTGCACTTATTACCATGATTCTACTGAAGTGTTCTGAAACGACATCCATCCATCCATACATCCATACAGACATACATACATACCGTCTGCGACTTTCTGTTTTACTTTTCGATGATGTGGTAGCAAAATGATATTATGGAAAACCTTGAAACTTGAATGAGACCCTATTGATTTTATAGGAAGTCAAACGTTTTATCTCGCTTGCTGTTCCACAAAACTTACATGTTTCCGATCAGCATATCCCAGAAATCCTCAACTCTTTGTCTATGCCTATAATTGACTAAAATTTTTATGTAGGAGCCAGCTGTCAAAAGCGTTCGAGTCATTAAACTTTAAACGGAACCTATTATATGGTTCATGTTTCAGAATGGAGATGGAAATATTGTTAATGCTTTATGCAACAATTAAAGACTCTGATGACTGATATGCTGTGTGAAGTATGATGACTGATGACTGACATGCTGTGTGAAGTAAGATCACTGATGACTGATATGCTGTGTGAAGTATGATGACTGATGACTGACATGCTGTGTGAAGTATGATGACTTATGACTGACATGTAGTGTGAAGTATGATGACTGATGACTGATATGCAGTGTGAAGTGTGATGACTGATGACTGATATGCAATGTGAAGTTAGATCACTGATGACTGATATGCAGTGTGAAGTATGATGACTGATGACTGACATGCAGTGTGAAGTGTGATGACTGATGACTGACATGCAGTGTGAAGTATGATGACTGATCTGCAGTGTGAAGTCAGAGGACTGATGACTGATATGCAGTGTGTAGTCAGATGACTGATGACTGATATGCAGTGTGAAGTCAGAAGAATCTGATGATCGATATGCAGTGTGAAGCCAGAAAAGTTCAATGACTGATATGCAGTATGAAGCCAAGTTTATTTAGCAGAAATGAAACCAATAACTGAGAAGCACAAAACCGAGTACACAAAAACGATGCATGGTCCGAACAGCAAAAAATAGCAAATTACATTCTGAAGTTTGATTAGCGTAACAATGTTTAAACCCCAATTTAAAGTCAAATAAAACTGGATTGTATTTACTATAGGTAGAGTGTTACACGAAGTGTGTATATAATGTATAAGGCTGCATTCCAAGTAATCCTTGATGTAAGTTCAAAATGCGGGCAACATGAAAACAACAATAAGGCCGTATTAGAAAGAGACGAAACAGATGTCTCAAAGACAATGGACCTTATTTCCAATCCAGTTGGAAACCATTTTCAACTGGACACATCTCCAGGTCATGTCGTCAGTATATCGCCTGACTTTGAACAAGAATCTGCTTGTTGAAATTATGTAGCGGAAAAAATAAGCTGAAAAATAACTCCAAAAAGTACTTTCTAAATCCGATACAGGTATCAAAAACTTATCCGTTCAGAATTATTCTGGAATATTCACAATAAAACACGTGCAGCTTACTGTATATCTGGAAAAATCACTGCAAAACACGTAAAGATTGTTGTATATTGTTTGCTACCTCCTTTCTGATTTAGCAGATGTCCAAAAACTTGTGATATATTGATCCTTAGTTATTTTTCCGTTATAGTACAATGCAAACGACACAGCCTGACTTCTCCAAAGAATGTTGACTCTTATTAGTCAGTTTACAAGATGTGTCAGAAATAACAAATACTGAAAACTTGCAAGACCTTTCAGAGATAATAAATTACTGACAAATTATGAGAGGCAATGCGTGAACTCTTAATGACAGATTGTTTAAATCCTTCGAAACTCGAGTTGGATTTATTCAGCGTCTCTGCTGGGGTGAATTGTGTGATAATTGTTTGTGATAATAATGGCAGTCTTGACTCTATTGTGTCAGCATTCTATTCCTGGATATAGACTGTAAAAATGCTAGTGGTTTGGGTTTTTTTTGTGTTGTTTTGTGTGTGTGTGTGTGTGTGTGTTGTTTTTGTATTGCACACAAACTACTGAGCAATTAAGACCACAAAGCGGTTTTAGCAAACCTAATCTTCTGGCAAGCTATGCACAAAAGCATTCATTATTCTCCACTGAAATGTGACAGCGTTCTACACGGCATAAAGAACCATCAATTCATTCATGAAGTATCATGTCGAGGACTTCCGTCAATTTGCACAATAACAGTTATTTCTGTGGATGATTTGTAACTGTTGCCAGAGATTTAGTAATTACACGGAAGAAAAAATATATGACTAGGGTATTAGGTCTCTATGGTTTTAAACTAAAGTAACTGAAGAGCGAAAACAAGTTTTGTACAACTCAACAAATAATAAGTTTCCCTTAAATAGAATCTGAAAAGTTAAAAAAAACAAACAAACAAACCAAAAAAAAAACCAAAAAAAAAAA
>JAECUM010078421.1:0-21816 GCA_016617855.1 Megalonaias nervosa | reverse complement strand
AGAAAGGCAATGGAAGATTCGGCCCACAAAGTCGGCGATTTGGTGCCTGCAAGGTTACCGTGTTTTGGGATTATAGAAGGAATTATTGGAAGGATTGTGGGTAAGTTCGTTTCTTTTTTTTTTATTATATTACATTAAATTTGAAAAAGATAAAACATTTATTGGGTCTAGTTTCATAGCACTGGCACTTCATTCCGGGGTAAACTAATGTGTACACTCACCAAATACCACATGTTAAGTGTTAATTGGCGAGTGCACACATTAGTTTACCCCGAAAAAAAGTGCCTGTGAAACATGTATAGCGTTCAGTAGTAAATCTTTGGAAGTGAATTATTACAATAAAATACATTTTAATGATAATAATTATTTAACTATGTCCGTTTTGAATTGTAGTTGAATTTAGAAGAAAAAAATTAATAATGGTTTTAAGTATGTATGTATTCTTATTAAACATGAAAATGAAGTTATATTATAAAGTTTTTGAAAAAACAATCAAATCTGAAAAATATTTATTGACTCAAACATGGATCTTAAAATAACTGTGTGCACATAATTATTATAGTGCATGAAATCAGAAGAATAGGTTTATGAATAGTGTTAAAGACATGTAAGAATAGAACACAACTTCCATGTGTATAGGTTGTTAGGCAGCAAGAAAATCTACAAAGCAATCAGATTAATTACTGCTTCAGTGTATCAATGAAAAGCTAAATTACTTTATCCATTTCTTTAAGCACAGTATTTTATAATTTAAATAATTGTACTGGCCTGCCATATTATGATGTGTTTGTCCAAAATTGCAGCTGCATTCTTCTTGGAGATAGAAGATAGTGATTCGTGACATCACATGATGGCCACCGTTTAACAACTTTATAGACCTTGCAAACCCAGATAGTATATGCCCTTCATTTTGGGTGTAAATTTGTGCACCATATTAAAATGATTAATGCTCATACATGTCATATGTTGATGCTATTAAATAGTACTTAAGTTGGATTTCTTTTTGTTTGTCTAATTGAAAAGGAAATATGGTGTCCATGATACCGATCTCGTGCTCTATTTTACCTGTTGCATACAAATTTGCAAAAATGCAAGCATCAGTGATCTCTTAACTTTATAAATGATGTCAGGTTACATAATTAAAATGATCATTATTTTTATTTTTAAAAGGCCAACATGCCAAACCACTTTTTTTTCTCATTGATAAACGTGGATATATGCATTCCCCCCCCCCCCAGTAATTAATTCCCATCACTAGTAAATGGCATGGAGTGTACTGCATATTATTTGAAAAGTTTGCACTTTTTTTAAAATTTAGGGTTGAAACAAGTAAATATGCGAATCCACAATCACCAAAACCACCAAAAACAGCCAAGACAATAGCAACAAAATAGACCACCAAGATGGCAGCACTAAAACAGACTAAGATGATAATGCCAGAAAAGTCCAAGGTAAGATAAAGATGCAGCAATTTCAAACTTTCTAAAAAAGCAACAAGCATTGTGTCATATCTTCAAGGGTTGATTACAGTACAGTGAAATAATAAGAGTAATTCTGAATAATTTTAATAATATCTTTTAAAGGGATGCATCAGGATCTTATAACTGACTGAATACATTAGTTTGAACTTGTCTAGCATTTAGCCAGGAACAGAATATAATCTCGACTATATTTGTTATAAAAAATTTAGAATGATGGTCCCAAATTCAAAGAACAGTCTGTTATAGAAATATACCACTTTCAGGTTTAATACCTTGTTTTCAGAACTAAAGAATTCCAAATATGATTTGTAAATTTAAGGCTGCCAATAACAAGTATGTAGTATGCATACAGTTTGTTTTATTAATTCATCACATTTTATAATTTTAAACAATTTTTTTTTTTTTTTTACAGAACTGATCCAAAAGAAACGGCAGAATATCAAAGAGGCGATGATAAACAAAAACTCAGTGAAGTGCTAAAACCATCAAGAAACCAGTATATAGTTCGATGGAGTTTCAAAATTAAATGGACAATTGGGCACTAAAGGAACCTTATGGGCATTCTTGATATTTGGACCTTTTAAAAATTTTATTTGTACGTGTTGAAAAAATAAAAAATAAAATGCATTCTTATATTCTGTAATATTTGCTTTAATATTGTTGATCTGATGTTTTATGCCAGGGAGGTGTCCAAGGATACCTCGGACGACATGTCCTAGGACACCTCGGATGATATGTCCCAGGACACCTCGGACAATATGTCCTAGGACACCTCGGACGACATGTGCATCAGCATACAAAACAGGAGGTTTGATAGGCCACTTCAAGGAATGTACCCAGTAGCTAGAAGAAGATATAAGGGGTTTGTTGAGGGAGGAACAGACCTCATCAATCAATATTTTGGCCTTTCGAAAACCTCCATGATATTTTCTCAGTTGTGGATGAATGTGGGAGAAGTAAAAGGTCTGGTTAAGTTGGTACCCGGGAGATCTTTTCCAAACTGGAAAGGATCTTTTTGGACTGGGTACCTGGTGGTTTGGGGCACAAGACCGGGGTTAACAAATGGTAAACCTAGTTTACTGCCTTATCAAAGGGCAAGATCTCTTCTTCCTCATCCACCTGAGATGAAGGGGTGGGCTAGAGAGAAGGTGTCATTGCTACAGCTTCTGTCTTGAACTTGTTGGAGTCGACAAGGATGGAGACTGCATCGTCATCATCATAATCAAGGACAAGGAGTTGGAGAGTGGCTGGGCATCACTATGTCCCGTGAAGGAGGGGGCATAGGAATCCTCTGCGCCACAATCCCTGGTTGATCAGGAGGTGCAGAGGGGAGACAAGAACGTCTGTCTACCCTAGATGATGCAACACCTTTAGCCTTTGAGAGGAAACCACCTGGTGAGCCACAGCATCACTTCGACTGGGAGGACAAGGTCCAGTAGCCATTGGGGGCATAATGGACCAAGGTCCCTGAGTTGGTAGGCCCATCCCATCCCATAAGGGTTCATAGGTATAACTGAGAAGGGGGGACACTGAAGCAGTCCCCACTCCTAGCCTCAGTCCTGTGTATGTATTGCAAATCCTGCACAGGATGGGATGTTGAAGAGGGGAACTCAGTCCTGGCCCTTGAGGCTGACGAGTGACAAATGGAGAGACCTCATCTTCGACCGATTCATCACTGTATGCATCATAGGTGTGATATTTGCCTCCCTAACAGAAGGGGCAACACATTGCCAGAAGCACAATATGTAATGCAGTGTTCAACCTCCCTCATGGGAGGGAGCAACCCACTAACGTGGTGCTTAACATCCCTAAAGGAAGGACACAACCCCCCCGTTTCAGTGCTCTACCTCCTTCAAGAGAGGATGCAACCCACTACCATGATGCTTTACCTACCTAACGGAAGGGCGCAACCACTATTGTGGTGTTCTACCACCATAATGGGAGGGTGCAACCTGCAGTCACAGTACTCTACCTCCCCAACAGGAAGGAGCAACCCACTACCTGAAGCATGCATGCTGTTCGGGATGTGAGAACTTTCCATCATCTCTCTACAGGGGGAAGTTGAAAGGCTTCTCAAACATCGAGACCCTCCTTCTGGATTGAACAGCCACTGAAGATGGTTGTCCCAACATGTGAGACCTGGAAGAAAAGCCAGAAAATTCAGAGGAAGAAGGGAGAGGAATGTTCTTCTTTCCTTGATAGGTATGTCTGGAATCAATTAGATCCAGGTGCTAGAATACCACAATTCACAAATGGTGCAATGATTTTTCGTGTTCATTTGGAACACTTCATGCAGTCTGTGTGGGTATCCAATGAGGCCTTTTTGTGGCCACACTGCCCCCCAAAACTGTTTTGCCTATTATTTTTTTTTTAAATGAATGTCAGTGAGACTCACCTGGTTGTAGTAGTGTCGTCGCTTGTTGCCACAAAAAACTCGACTTATGCACAAATAAACAAAAAATGGATTTTATCTGAAGTGTATTTGTTTATTGAGATAACATATGAATACATGAACAATGTCAATGCGAGCATGTGGCAAAGCTATAATTAATCAAGTCTGAAATTCAAATGAAGGAAACGATGTCCTCAACATCTGAGCGGGGCCTGTTATTGTTCTAGAACATAGAGACTTGCCTGTTACCACAGTCTATATTTATGTCACAGTGTATGTCTACCACCATGGGTAGAACATATGGTAGCCTCGGAATTCCTGCAAAGAACAAAGTTCTAAGTCGGAAAGAGGAAAGGCTACATTATGGTTTTTCTCTTTAGAACAAATGGACAGTTGTAACACTGAGAATATTTAACACTGTATAAAGAGACCACTAATTGCATTGCAATTTAGTTGTCCACAGGCATAATTTCTCTGGTCACACAGCAGACATTATGTACAGTATGGCATCCATGAAAAAGAACAGCACATAAGGTACATCTACCTTTTGTGCATGACCATGCAACATAGTGGTGTGCAAAAGTTCAAAAAGTCATACTAACCTCTCTCCACTCTGGGGGTGGATTTTTCACATCATACCGACAGTGTATTTTCATCATGAAAATAGATTAGTTAAGCAACAGCAACAGGACAAGTAATTGCTGCTATTAAAATTGCATTTTTTAAATGAAGTGGTAGTAGAAGATGTATTATTGGTATAAAAAGTTGGGTTTTTTTAGTGAAAAGTCCTTAATATGAAGCAAATTTATAATTTTATCACAATCATATGGCTCGACAAGTTTGATATCAAATTTAATTTCAATTTTAAGAAAAGAAATCACAATTTTAAAAGTGGCAGATTTCAACTACAAAACAGTATTGATGGTAAATGGCCTTAGAAATAGTATTCTTGTCCTATTACTGGTAGAATCACAAACATGTTAAAGCCATGTGAACCCTATAATTATAGGAAAGTCATGCAATCTGTTCCCCATTCATAGGTCACGTGCTTCACTTTGTACACAAAGTTTACAAATTATGATAGCTGTCTGGTAAGTAGACAATGTTCATAAGATGCATACATTGGGATAAATATTAGTGATTTATTAATCTTTCAGTAACTTAAAAATAAAATTCTGCATTTCATCAGCACGATCGAAGTTTTCTCAGGCAAATTAGAATTTGTTGACAAGCCTGAGTGGCACTTCATTTAGAATACAGGAGGGACCCTATCTGATATTAGATGGAGCCTTGGCATTGGGCTATTGGATTTTTTTTTTAGCACTGCTCCATTGTTGTAAAGGTGTAGTAATCATAGAGAAGCATATGATCAATTTCATGATTTTAGCATGAACATCAAATACAAAATTTAATCCAAAGTCAGTGAAGTATAAAATATGGGGCATAAAGACCAATTAATGAAATATAATGCTCATCAAAATGCATCCCCAAGTTTAATGCAAAATACCCATGTAATCACAGTTAAATCCAAAAGCTTAAGTCAGTACATGGTGAAATATAGATCACAGTGAATTTATTTGGTACAGGTGTAGTTCTGTGTAAAGATGTCAATGGGTATCAGCCCCCATTGATAATAAACTGGGCAATAAAATGGGCAACCGGGTCCCAGATAAAAAAAATTTAATTTTAAAAAAAAAAACACATCTCTAAGTACTGATTAAAGACATCAGGATAAAGTGAGACACAGAATAACGATTACAGTTCAAGGCTCATATTGATAGACTGTTGGCTGCTGTGCATTTATTTATCGTTAGACCTCCTAATTTCCTTATTTTCTATTTATAGTAGCTGTACATGAAACAGTTCCAAGAAAACAGACAAGTTTCTTGAATGTGATACCACATGTCACAGATTCATTCTATTTTGATACACACATACATACTGGACCAGTCTAAACTGAAAAAAAGGCACCAGATATTAAGAGAAATGGGCTGTATCGCTGTGACTCTTGGATGTTATATGACCGAAAAATGTTAGAGGAGATGGATTTTGTTAAACTTAAAAACATGCTGCATCCGGAACAGGTCAAATCAATAGCACTTACAAATTCTGAAAGGAGAATTTTACAGTGATGTAATACAGCATTCATCATTTGTGGACGTCATGACCATTCACAAAAGTTAGACATGTAGACTAGTTAAAGTGAGTGTTATGCATAAAATTATCAATTTCTTTTGTGTTTATACTCTCGTACCATCTACTAATCCTCAATGGATTTAGCCAATTTGTGACAAGAATTTTAACTGCAGATCCAGGTAAATAGCAAAACTAAATGCAAGTTTTTCATACAGCTTTCTGTAATTATGGCATGTAATCTACAGACTGCTATTTTTATGCTCGGATTATGCTTTCATGCCACTTAGTTTTTAGTAATAATTATGCTTATACCTCTCCTGGAGGTTTGACTTTATGAACCTACAAAAAAATCAGTTCAGGTTTACAATTAATACAATTTTCCTTTAATCGGGTACCCAGGTAACTGATCGTTACGATCAATGAAAACTCGGTAGAAGTTTCCTAAAATGTTTACATCTCTATTAATGTGAGCAATAGCATTTGCATGATATGGTGCAGAGGACAGTTGCTCTACCCCATCACCCTCAAATTGTTAAAAATACATTGTGAAATATATATATATATATATATAAGAAAAATTCCTGCGGACGCCTATGACTGAGAGAGGTGTCTATATATTTCATCAGGGTAGATAAATTGCTCATTAATGTTTTCATTGTAACTTGATATGGTAATGTGAAAAGAACACTATGTCTTACGGTGATATGTGCTTTCACGTTCTAACAGAAACTGCTGTTTCAATACACCTACAATTACAATATCTAAAATGGAAAGACAATTTGAGAATATGTATCGTTATTTAAACTTCAACATTTAGTTCTCAATCACGTATGGTGGGTTTCAACAACCCAACAATTTTGAATTCATGGTTTGCTTATTACGTCTAAAATGCTGAAGGAAGAACATGGTTTCCACACTTTTCTGAAGATAAATTTCCAGGTCATTTCCAAGGTTTTTCCAGGATGAAATTAATTTTTTCAAGGTTCACATATGACCATTACTGAATGGAATTAAAGAACATTTTAGATTATGAAACATGCATTTTCTAAATCTAAAGATGTTTCTCTTTCAAGACTCTCCAAATGAATCTAAGTCAGAAAAGATGATCATGTACAAAACCAGAAAATGTATCACACGAAACAAGTTTGATTATATTCCTTTAAATTGGCATGTAAAGTCATTTCAATGTACAGAATAAATATTCTAACTTTATTTTGCTGACCTGCATTATGTTGCCAATTGCGAACAACATAATAAACATAAATCAGTTTTGTTTCCTTTCAAACCTTTAATTCTAAAGAATTATGTAGCAATATATATATATATATATATATATATATATATATATATATATATATATATATATATATATGTATGTATGTATGTCTTATAGAAAGTAAACATTTCCTGTTACAGTATTAAAAAAACCCCAATAAATGCAAATAACTAGAATCTTGTCTTGTAGTGAAAAGAGTTTAACCCTGAATTTATCTGTGCCAATAAAATCCCAAACAATTTTTCGAACAACCTAATCTCCTTAAGATGATCTGGTTAAAAATCCATCATTTAAAAAATATTTTTGAAACGGTTGATTTAAATTATGACAAATGACATTCAAAATTATACACTGTTGTATAAACAAGGACTGAATTTTTTGTAATATCAACTTGTCTTATTGTAATTCGTTTAACCAGTCCTCAAATCTGTATTGATACAGGGGGTATATCGGTTATTAATATTTAATACAAGGGGTGACAATTTCTCATTTCAGCTCCGAGATTCAACAATTTGGACTACAAATTTGGCTTAAAACGAATAGCAGTCTGTTTTCTAATCCGGGTTTCCTCCGAATATTCCCATCCCATTTTTCATATTTGGACATTTTGGTTGGGGTGTGGGGTCATTGCAATTGCATATCGAAAATTTGGAATTTGCCGCCACCGTACGTTAGTGACATATGGTAGTCACTTACCAGAGGGCCTAGAAAATTTAAACTTGTTATATATACTTATACCTGCATGAAATCGATAGGAAAATTATTTATTTTCTCAGAAATGGCAAGTATTATAATCGTTATGTCTTTAATCCGCTGACAGACTCAACGAAACTACGGCATAGATGAAACCTGACCCGGTTCGCGCAATTTGCATTAATAGTCACATGACTTCACAAATCTCAAATGACGACATCTGAAGTCCAATAGTCACGTGATATCAAACATGAAACTCCTTTTTAATGTTGTTGTACAGAAATTCAATTATATTATATGAAAGTCAGGTACTTTTTGTAAAAACCAGCAATCTGGCCAGTCTGATTTATCAAGCAGAGAGCACGTCAACGTGGTAGTCACGTGATACAACAAGACTCCAGAAGTTGTTATCGGCATACAGGCCTATAAATATGGAAAAGTTTGTGTTCTTTCGTTTTTGTATTTTTATCGCAACCAGTTTACGAGTTTCATTTAATATTTATTAAAATATTTTCTTGACAACATTTGAAAATGTGGGTTGTTCGATTTGTGTACTCGTGCGACCAGCAATGGAATCGCGAGTGGTAGGTCACATTTCATCAACGCCGTAGTTTTATCTTGTCTTTCAACAGATTAAAGACAACGATTTTAATACTCACAATTTCTGAGAAAATAAGTAATTTTTATATTGATTTCATGCATGCATCTAACAACGTTTAAAGTTTGCTAGGCCATCCGGTAAGCGGCTACGCTTTGCCGCCCCCATGTTGGCCTCTTATGATGCTAGACTGGTTTGCATACCTTTCTTGTAAGCAAAGATACGGATATCGAGCCGACTTTGAAAATAAAAGTCTACGAGATGAATCTAATCCACTGAGCGTTTGGACTGGTTCAGCATATACGTGTGTTGCAAGCACCCAAATGATCCATACTGCACCCTCCAAATATTCTGGTTAGAACTCGATAAATTTAACTCACGATCAGTTTAGTTACGACTCAATTACGTGACCGTTTCGAGCGTCAAGTGGTGGCAGAAAATTCCCGGGTTTTTCCCGACTTTCATCAATATTTGCAAAATTCAAGGACTTTTCATGGTCGGGAAAAAAATTATCATTTCTGCCGACTTTTTCCCCGATTTCCCGGTAGCGTGGGAACCCTGGAAGAAATGAAGTTTGATACAAGACTGTTGTACACAAAGGTGTTCAAATAGTATCTGATAGTTGAGTGGTTACAACAAACATACCCTATGACAGTTTACCAAACACTGTTTGACAAATACGGTTGTATAAAGTTACGGTAAGTGATGCAATGTTTAAGTCATTGAAGACGACTACAGATTAGAGGTTGAGCTTGACCAGTGAACAATATACTGAACACCGCATCGTGTTTGAACCAAACAATGTTGAAAGAATTCCTTCATTTCTACTAATGAGATATAAAAAAATATTGTTGAGATATACAGAAGAGGACATAAAAGCAAATAATTACTACAATGTCATCAGTTGGTACTTTAAGTAATTGTCTTTTGCAAGAAAAATCAACAACATTGAATGAAAAGCTTTTTGTGGTGCAGTATTTATTTACAGGTTAAAAATGGCCTTTGCCAGTTTTACATTGCACTACTGTGCTCTTGTTTTCAATTAATTAAGGATTTAGGATAGGACCTCTATTTAAATTAAAATCTAATCAATAATTCAAGTTTACTGTACCTGTAGGTTAATAAACCTGTATTACTAATATTTCAGACACCCAAACAATGAATTTCTAAACAGTTTGTATTTTTTTATGTTGTTGTTGTTGTGGGGCTTAACACCATTTTTCAGCACACGATAGGCTATACATGGCGGCCAGTATTAATGGTGGAGGAAGAAACCGGGAAATCCGCGGAAAGAACCACCGACCCACGAGAAGCTACTGGCAAGCTTTCTCACATACCCACATTCGTCGAATCTTAGACTCAAACTCACGCAGACAGAGGTGAGATGGCAGTGATCCGTAATGGAAAGCGCTTTAGACCACTCGGCCACTTGGGGCCCCCTGTATTTTTTTATATTTACATTACCATGTATTGTACAGAATTTGTCACACCTAATATTTTGCATAAACAGCTGTTGTGTAGCAATAATGCTATATTTTTAATTATACAAATGTAGTATTTATTGAAGATGGCCAATTCCAGGTCACCTAGTGTACCAGTTTAACTGATTTTGTGTGGTTCATTTTGCTAAGAAATATTCAGCAAATCAGCTGTTAGTTGAATTATTTTTTTAATATGAAACTATTTGGAACATCTTTCAAAACTGAAATTAACTCGTTTTGTCAAAATCATTTTTAAAAAAAAATTGATAAAGAAAATACAGAACAAGAAACATTCTTCTAAGTCAAAAAGTGACATAAAATTGGCTGTCTCCATACTATCCATTAATTCCGGGTCTACTCTGCCCATAAGACCCATTAATGTTCTCGGCCTGTAACGAACTCCAACGTCTACACACTCAGCCTATCAGTCAACAATTAAATAATAGTAATGTGGAAGTAATGTATTTTGTTCACGATCATTTTTAAAAAAATCTTTGTTTCTTTATGTTCAGTACATCTGTGTAGTTAAAATACAAGTTGTGCAGGTCAAGCAGACATTCAGTACCAACTATTAAAGTAATTTTTTAAAATCTGATTGCACATACCTTTAAGCAACAATTATTAGAAAAACGTTTTAACAACAATCAACATAATCTGAGTAAATGCTCCCACATGACCATGTTGACAAGTGTCTTAATTAAGGATTCCTTAGTGCACTAAGACTAAATAAACAATAGAGGGCGCAGAGAAACAAACTAAAACTATGCAAATATGTTTTAAATTCTCCTTCTAAGCATGATACAAATTTCTGAATAACCTGGAGAATTTTAGCAAATACAATGTGTTTCTAACATTTCTGAAGCAAATATTAATGGGCGCCCACATTTTGAAATTCCTGGATCTGCATCTGCCAAAGTTGAAAGAAAATGGATGTTCAATGCAGTATTTATTAGTTCCGTTTTATTAATCTTTTACCTGGAGACAATCCTATCAAATTTTCAACACCTGCCAAAAAAATTTAAGAATACATTTTTTAATTACTGAATATAATCAACCAAAATTTTTCCTGGACCAATTGAAATCGCTGAAACTAGTTATCATTCAATTTATAAAATAAAAACAAATGGTTTAAATTATATTTGAACAAATGCAGAATATCAAGTAAGTTTCACATTAGCTTGTCTACAGATTCATCACTTAACAAAAGATACTGCAACTGTCATTATGAACGAAAATCCAATCAATTAGATGATGAAGATATGATGAGACATCACAATTTTTGTGTCCTTTAACAAACATGCTAACATTACTTAAATTTGGAAATTGCTCTTTGAATTTCAAAATTAGATTATTCACATCTTAATACTGCACACACATAAAAATCCTAAAGATGTTAGAATTAGTACTATTACCTTCCTTCCTATTGTCCAAAATATTTAGGATTCAACACACATCTTGCCAGCACAACTACACATTGAAAACTTCAGCAAGGCTTTTCATTAATGTGCAGCTATTGCATACATATTATTGAAGAAATGTTTCAGTGATTTGAGCCTCAGAGCAAAAGGAATAATCTTTATGTGACCCGTAACCTATGCTTGTACTCGGATAAAATGTACAATGCACCTATAGCTTATGTATTAACTATTATCAAAATCTTACACATGGCGTAAGTATAGAACTCGGAGCAAGAAAAAGAGAATATTCACTCAAAACAATACATTTCTGGGGGATTTGCGACACAGAACACAAACATTTAGACCTGTGATATACTGGTCTCAATCGGAACATCATACGGCCATTTCCATCAAATCAAGAAATACACCTGGACGTTATTGCAGGAATATACATAAAATTAATATGTTGGGTTGGGGTAGATTTTCCTCTGGCTGAGTTAACTACTTATTTTATGACAGGAAAGGCAGATAATGTACCGACTGTAACTGTGGGGTAGAGGTGAATTTGCATCTGGCTGAGTTAACCACTTATGTTACAACAGAAAAGGCAGATGATGTACCAATTGTAACTACCGGTATGTCTCCTTCCCCCACCAAATTGTGCAAGGTAAATAAAAGTCATTCTGACTATGGTTCAATGGCAGTTAATTATATCTGATGTTTATTTCGATTTTACCAAAAAGACCAAAGAAGTTCCGATTGCTACTAGTATCTTGAATGAATACCACTCGCAACTTCAATTCTAAGGATCATACCTTTGGCATCTTTTCACAGGATCTGCTAAATGCAAGAAATCTCGTGTCTGATTTGTACCACGATTTCTACAATTTGCAACTGGTGTGCATATCGGAACATCTATGCCAAATCTTCAGTCTGAGGCTCAAAAAACCAAATTCATAATTTTCCAAATTAATATGAGGTTACTTTTTATTCTAAAATAAATTCTTGCTGTAAAGGTTGATGCTGCGCAGTGCAAAAATGTAATTATCATTTAGCGCTGAAATGATCAAGATGAAGATGTAAAATGACTAAAGCTTACAAGTAACGTGAGGGGCCCAAGGTGGTCGAGTGGTTTAAAGCACTTGCTTTTACAATCACTGCCAATGTCTACATGGGTTCGAGTTTCGGGCTCTGCCTAAGTGGGTATGTGAGAAAGCTTGCCAGAAATTTTCTGTTTTTCGGTGGTTCTTCCCACAACATATATATATAGAATATATGTATAGTATGTACGCTGTATCAATGATATACCACGAGATGTATGAATTTTTCATTAAAAGGAAACGAAGCTTGCTGAGTTTCCTTTTAATGAAAAATTTATTATACGAGTGGTATATCATTGATACAGCGTACATACTGTACATATATTTTATTTATATCACATACAAATACATATATTTGCCCTTTGAACTGAGTTCAGATTTACTACAAGCAGCTGTGTATTGACCTAGTGAATGAACTCCTCACATCCCCGAGTGGGTCCGCTACAAAATGTAGTTCTATGCATTTATGGCTATTTACAATCACCTCTGCATATTGATAAGTTGATTGTGTTCTTTTCTTGGTTTCTATTCTTCTCCACATTGATTATATCAATATAATACACACTTATGATTTAAACATGAAAGATGGTTTTAATGATAAAAGTACAGTAGAGCACCATTTACACTGGGATAGCTAAGTCATTCACGTGAACGCCATTCACATACCGGCGCATGGAAATTAATGTGGAATAGAAACTAAGCCAACTGATGAACCAACAAAAGGTAATTAAAATATTTTAATATATTTACAGTTGATCTAAGCCATTATTCTGCTTTAGCTACAGTACAACCGACCATAACCCGCCCCCCTCTCTCTCTCTCTCATCCTTTGGTCGCTTTGACTTAACTTTTACCATCATTCATAAGCCCAGAGATATCGTGGGATTAACACAAACGCAAATTCTCTACATTCATCATTTCATAGATTAAAATCCCGTATCTTGCTACGATGAGAGAGAGAGAGAGAGAGAGTCCCTTGGACATTTTCATATTTAAATAATAATCGATTATTTAGAACATTATAGTATGTTTAAGAAAAAAAAACAACTACAAAACAACATTAAGTACATCACAGTATGTGTACCAAGTAACCGAGGAATTTACTGGTTTGCAACTTTGTATCATTGATAAACACTGTAGATAAATCCCAAGGAAAGTGCACACGTATCGTTACGACGAATCATATTCTTGTAGGTTACTTGGTGTAATTTCTGTTTCAAGGTTTTTTATCCAGTCCAAATTCCTTTTCTCTCTCACTCCACATTTCTGCGTAGTTTGTCCGTTATGCATGAGAGGGGAGGGGAGAACAGACAGCAGAAAGAATTGTGATCAAAATGTGTACCATATTAATTCATTTAGAAAACGGTATTATTAATACTTTTCATCGTTATTTTCATACGTCACTAGTGACTAATTTGTGGAAATTGATCATTGATCTAGAATCAACTGCAGACGCTCGCGAGAATGTTTATATATGCATATTATTGCGCCATGGGCGGATCACAATTTGATATACCAATAGTATTGGTATATCAAATTGCTTTATACCAACACTTTAAATGCATGTTATTTTTTAATGTATGTGGTATAAATATATATATATATATATATATATATATATATATATATATATATATCCTCATTTGTACTATTGTAACCATCAAGATTTATGTACCCTTCTTGGTTGTTACACCATGTATTCTTGCCATATGACCTAAAATGAGCAAAGCAGAAACTACATGGTTATTAAGTTTAAAGGAGAGGAGTTCCAAGGTTGCAGAATTGGAATTACAAATGAGAATATACTTAATCAACTGCCATGCCACTTAACCAAGTGATTTAATTCACAGGTGCTCAACGCGAGCTTGATGTTGATAAAAAATAAAAAATAAAAATCTGAAGGAAAAACTCATATAGAGTGACAAAAATACCCAAGTGTAACGTTGTCCTGGCCAGCAAAATTCGCATGTTTCGGAACCCGTAACTTCAGTTAGGTGCAACACAGAAAAGTCAATGGTGGCTTGATGAATAGAAAAATATCTCAGAAGTACAACAAGCCATAGAGTATGATTGTGTGCCTATAAAGATGGAAATAACCGAAGGAAATCGAGCATCTTGGGTGGAATGAAGTATTTGTAAGTTACTTACCTTCTCTTTTTTATATAGTATGACAGACTTGGTCCTATGTCAGAACGGGTCATGGGGGTAATCTGAGGTATATTTGTCACTGTATGATTTTTTTTTCCCTTCAGATTATTGGGGTTTTTTTTCTCGACATCAAGCTCACTTCGAGCACCTGTGATTTAATTTTTGTCAAGTTTCAACATTTACAGATTTCTGGTCGTTGTTTCCAGAATAAATCATTTTAGAAGTTTATGTTCTTTTATTTTTCTATAAATATTACGTGACTTTCGTTTATATGTTCGATTTGTTTTCCTACAGCAACATTAGAAATGGTTAATTGTTGATATCACGTGACTATTTGAACTCTGAAGTCATTGATAGGTCGCGAGATTTGTATAGTTATGCGACTCTAAATGCAAATAGCGACTTCCAGCTCAAATTTCATCAATGCTATAGATTCGGCTAGTCTGTCCGCGGATTAAAGATAAAACAAATGCTATACTCGCAATATCTGAGAAAATAAATCATATTCCTATCGATTTCATGCAGGTATATCTCGATGAAAGGTCGTTAAAGTTTGCTAGGCCGGCTAGTAAGCGTGTACCTTATGCCGACACCAAATGGTGTCGGCGAATTCCACCTTTTCGATAGGCAATGGACTCTGACCCTACACCCCAACATAAATGTCCAAATTTCAAAAATGGGGTGGCAAGGGTTAGAGGAAACTCAGACTATCTACGAATCTGCACCTATTCGATTTTCGACTACATGAGCATTATCTAGACAGTGCCCTCAGAATTACATATTCAGCTTGCTGCAATCAACGTAAAATAAATGTTAAAATACACGTCTGGTTATAAATAAACCTTTTTACCCACGTCATTAAACCGCTCCCGTGGCCTAGTGGTTACAGCGTCAGCGTCGGATGCGGGAGGTCGCCGGTTTGAACCTCGGCCGAGTCATACCAAAGACTTATAAAAATGGTACTAACAGCTGCCTCGCTAGGCGCTCAGAATTAAGAGGTTAGTGTTAGGACTGGTCGGCCTGGTGTCAGGATAATGTGACTGGCTGGGACGTCATACTACACGTCTGCGGCATGATGTCCCAGTGCTAGACATCCTATAAACTGTCACACTGCAGACATGGTACCGATATGAATGAAAAATTGTTAAACCTACGTTAAAAATCCAATTCATTCACACACACTCACACACCTCTTACCTTATTTACTCCGTCAAAATGCAAGACAGCAATTGCAAGTTGCGTGATTTAACAAATGGAACAGTCCAATTAAAACAGATGAGGTCAATTAGCTTTTATCAGTGGAAATACCTCCATTAAACAAACTATCTCTCTGTTTTTATTAGGTATAAACATCCAAGTTATAGCAAAACATCTGCCTGTAAAACGTTACAAATAATCAAAATAAAGTTATTTCTCTAGAAATTTTCAATGTTTTGGTGATAATCCACCCTCCTTAAATGGTCGCAACCAAGCAAGTTCGATAGCCAATAGAATTTACTTTCAATACCTTTTCGGTGAAACTACTGTTTTTGTTGACGTGTTCAAGCCTTTCAGTGCCAAAGAAACCTATTTTGGGTTTCGAACGTATACTCAAATACATTTTCTGATATTGCTAGGAGAACAATCTTGAGAATGTAATCACGAACTTTCCGTATACCACCAAATAAATAGAGCAATATAAAGGGGACAACTAATTGATTATAGGATTATAAAGGATTGTAAAGGACTATCGCTATATGTCAGGTTGAGGACATAATTTCAACAAAACAAACAACAAAAAACTGATCCCAAAATATTCTCCTAATCATTACCAGAGGCGGATCAGGACTATCATTTTCGGGAATGGGGGGGGGGGGGGCACAACGAAATAGGCGAGGGGTCTGTGCGATGGATGATCGGGCCTCAGAGAGCAAAGTCCGCGGAAGCTCATTTTAAGAGTTTCCAGTGCACAATTTTAACCATTTGTTAAAACACAGTTACTCATGGGAACCTTTCGGTTGTTTTCATGGCTGAGGTGGGAAGGATATTGGGTGGGACGGAGTTGGTTAACCCCCTCAAAAAAAAAAGATCGTACGTGGTTAACCCCCTCAAAAAAAAAAGATCGTGCGAAGAGGCGACCGGAACGTTTCCTAAAATAAGTTTTCCTTACAGTTGGATGGTTAAAATTATAAGCTAGAAACGCTTAAAATGTGGGAGCTTTACCCCACGGGATTCTACCGGGGTTTCTGTCACTCAGACCCCTCAACTCCTCCTCCTCCCCCCCCCAAAAAAATATATTTCTGGAACCGCCACTGGTTTCGCGCTCATTGGAAGGGAGAGTGTGCGCCTTCACTGTGTCTCTGATGTGACCTGTTCATTAAAATGTGCAATTTTGCTGCATACAAATTTTTCAGGAATAAACCTGCGTACACTTTCGACACATACGCGTAATTGTTACCAGCCATGTCAAGCGCGAAATTCAAAATAGCCACAGGACAGATAGTTGTGCTATTCCAGGTGGATCTATAAGTCACCAAACATATGATATGCTCCGGAAATATAATGTACATGTTACCAAAAGAACTCTACAGCTGACGGTAGCTGCACAGCCACGAGAAATACCGGTAAGTGTATAAAATGTACACCGATGTATGCAGCCAAATTTGACTGCAGATAATTGCAGCTTTTAATGAATAGGTGATATCAGAACTTCACCCGAAAATCAAACTCATCACGGGTGAAAGGCTGATTTATCGGCCTATGTTAGACCTACCAGGGCTTTCACTACCAGTGTGGTAGCAAAGGCTGGTCGAAAGGTTGGGACATAGCGCCGAACACATCTTCCACGTAGCAACCATATTTTTGTCTTGGGGAAAATTGTAATTAAAGTGGTTACATATACATTAAATAAAATATGACTTTCATATTGCAAAAACAATGTGCCTGGTTTAAGATAGATAATTGGTGCATTTGTGAAAGGCCTTGCTTTGGAAAGTAATGCAGTGTACATAAAGCAAAGAAAAAACGCGGCATTAGTTATCTGTGTTGGACGTGTGGAGCAGGTGTTACAACCAAGCACTGCATGTGTACGAGTTGTGGTGGAAAGTACATTACAATAAAGCTGGCTCACAATGAGAAAAAAGAGGTAAATTAAGAAAGTTATGTGCAAACTGACGAAAACTGTGCCTACATTTTGTGGCTTGGTTTAAACTATCTATTAAAGGTTAACAGAGCCACAGGACAAACGTTTAATAAGAGATTGTGTAGGCATAGGAATAAGGGCATACCTAAAGTATTTGGCACCTGGGGCGGATCCTTCCTTTGGCACCCCCACAAATAATTTTAAAATGTAAACTCAGATAAAAATATATCATGTTCGCAAGCTGATTTTTAAACAGCACAGTGCTGTCATAAGCAAATTGGAAATAACGTTTGAAAATTTGTACTGGTATTTCAACTCTCCCGATGGCACCCACCCCCACCCCTTCTTCTGGCTGTCACCCCGGGGTGGACCGCCCCCTCGCACACCCCTTAAGTACCCCACTGTATAGGGATACAGGAAAAATATAGCATTTTGAAATAGGGACTCGCAGGTATAGGGATACAGAAATACATCATAGTATTTTGAATTAGAGACATGTGAGTATAAGGGCACTGAAAAAATGTAGCATTTTAAATAACAGACATGTGGACACAGAATACATAAAAATTAGAGCATTTTGAACTTGAGACACGTGAATACAGGAATACACAATCAGCCGTTATTGCATAGACTGAATGAGCTTTTTCAGGTTTGGGCTTCTAACCGATGAGGAGTATGAAGACTCATTCGATGGAAACGAGTTTGAAGCTGAAAGGCTAGTATCCGCACGAAGGCCGGAAAAGCCAGTGCCAGCGTCACAGCATGAAAGGGCTCCAAATTCTGCGCCAAGGCTTCCAGCATTCGTACTGAGAAGGCCTGGTGCGTCAGTAAGAGACTATTGTGGAAGTCCCTCCAATACACGGGCTTGAAGCAGAGGCGATGACATTATTTCACGCCATGGCGCCAATAGTAAACGATGGTCGTGAGTTACAGCAGCTAGGTGGTGTAAAGTTTAGCATTCTGCTATCAGCGTTGCTGCAAAAATAAGGAGGCCAGCGAAACGAAGTAATCAACGTGATGTGCTACTTTAGGAGTAAAGCTGCGCTGGTCCTAAAGCTAGTTAGTCGATGACACAAACGCACTAGTATTGCAACGCATCGAAGACTACATGCTTGAGGGGTCTGGATGGGCATTCATTCGCTGCACAGCTCTAGAAATCGAAGCATCACAGTAAAGGCCATTCAGTGGTCAAAGCTTCATACCAACTCTGAAATGCATTCCGCTCAGGTCAGTGGTTAATGTGCGAAACACAAACAATCGCCTTTGATTTGTCTATTTTATCAGTATTCTACCCAATGGGCGTGAACGTTGCACGGACAGCCAAAATTTGGTGGCATAGACGTTTCTGTACACCAGACTCACGATGCGTATCACCAAGGTGCATCGAGAGCTGGAGTTTGACCAAAGCCGCGGATGACGGGTACATCCAGCTCAACATGAACATTAGAACAAAGGCAATGTCGAGGTTTGGAAAGGACTGCTTCAAACGAATGAATAACTCGGTCTTTGGCAAGACCTTGGAACATTTTTGGAAGCGAATACGGGTAGACCGGGTCTGGCCTTAAGGCGAGAAAGACAAGTTTTGGAGGCTGATTGCTGATCCCAACGTTTAAGTCACGAGAAATCGTCGATGGCAACCATGTTGAAGTTCATAGCACAAAGGCAAACCTCAAGTTCAACCGCCCGGTCCCGCAAGAGAATGTCGATCCTTGACCTTATAAACTCACCTGATGCGCGGCTTTTGCTTGGTATAATCAGGTTAAAGCGAACTACAGAGACTAGGCCCAGTTCCTGTACACGGACACGAACAACCTGTTGATGCAGGTAGAGACCCCTGACATCTACGGCGACATAGTCGAAGACGGCCACCTATTCGACATTAGCGACTACACAACGACCACCCACTGCATAGCACGGCAAATATAAAGGTGGCTGGAAAATTTCAGGATGAGTGCAACGGCACTACGATTGTAGAGTATGTTGGGCTCGCAGGAAAATGTACAGGACAAAGATTACGAGCTGGGAACGGCTGCACCAGGGTTTTTCAAAGAAAACGCAGCAGGAAGTTCATGAGCGAAAAACAAGGATATACCGATGGATGTCCGAAAAGCTTGTTTCTACAATATTATTTGCAAGAATAATGTATGCGTGACAGATATATACTTTTTTCGCATTACAGACAGGCATATTGTAGACATATGAAACATGAACTCCATCATTCGATGATTTTAAAAGCTGAAAATTGGGATTCTAACGTATTTTTAAAGTCTCAGAGTTCGAAGTTTTATTTTTATACTTCTAATATATATGACGGAATATGCAGTCTATGTCATTTGTTCCTACCTTATATTTTATTTATAGTGCTGTCGCCAAAGTGGCTAGTAGCACGGTTATGAAATCCTGTCCGGCCGTACCAGTACATATAGAAATGTATACACAACATAATTTGAACGCTCTTTGTCTATACGTTTTCTATGATATTTAGGATTTGTGTTAATTTTAACAATATTCTACTGAACGGAAGCGGCATTTCAGACGCAAGGGCCCGCTGTTCTGTGAAAATGTACTGACCGTTTGTAATTTTGTAATAAAATATGCGATTATGTGGATCTTAGGCCTATCTATAAGTTCAGCAGTGTAATGATTTTGCATAGCGTTCTTTTTCCCAAATCTTTAGAGACCAAATTGGGGCCCCGAGAGGCCAAGTGGTCTAAAGCGCTCACCGTTACGGATCACCGCCATCTCACCTCTGTCTGCGTGGGTTCGAGTCTCGGGTTCGGCCAATGTGGGTATGTGAGAAAACTTGCAAGTAGCTTCTCGTGGGTCGGTGGTTCTTTCCGGGGTTTTCCGGGTTCTTCCTACACCATTAATACTTGCCGCCATGTATAGCCTACCTTGTGCTGAAAAATGGCGTTAAACCCTACAACAACAACAAAGTCCAAATTATTACTTCTTACTAAGCTGTATGCCCGGTGTAAAAGCCCATTCGGGCTGCGGTCCATCCGCCCTCGGCAAGATTGACAAATGAGCCATTCCGCCACTGGTCCAAAACGCGTTCCGTTTTTCCAATGCGAACCCAGTCTCCCATTTTGAACACCAGTGAAGAACGATGATGATGATAATTGCTGCTGTGATCTTTTTAGTTTTTGTTCTTCTCGGATTTCCCAAGAGTCCCAAACAATCGATCAAACACTTTAACTTCGTTTCGGGTTGTGTCCTGCTCTGGTTTATGTATGATACAGCGATGGAACCATGGATTGTAGACTTTTATTTGACACGGTAGCATGCCTTTGTATTTGAGCATGTGCGGATGTGTAAAATACTTCCACATACGTTCTATAAAAGTATTTTGTAAACTTTCCACGACACTGTCGTTGGATTTAGGATTTTCCGTTGTGAAAAATTCTGTTGAAACTATCCATCTTGCAACTAGGTTCATTTGTGAGTTTGTAATCGCTGAGACTGTCAACCACATTGTTTCAACAACATTTTCAGAACTCGCACTAACTCGGGACACTATTAGTTATCAGAGTTGCAAAACCCAAGCATACTTTGAGAACATCACTCACACAAAACAGATATATGTACTCGTAACTTGTAATGTACGAAGCCAAATGGGAAAGAAAAACTAGATCTATTTGACAATAATGATCGATCTCGCTGCCATCGCCTGACTGCTTGACAATATGCGCTAAAGCGGGTTGTGTTACAAGTGCGTAGAGTGTTATTTCATCCTTTCGCTGTGTGTCGTGGGGCAACCCGAATGACCGAGTGGTCTAAAGTGTTCACCGTTACGGATCACTGCCATCTCACCTCCGTCTGCGTGGGTTCCAGTCTCGGGTTCGGCTAATGTGGTACGCGAGAAATCTTGCCAATAGCTCCCCGTGGGCCGGTGGTTCTTTCCGGGGTTCTTCCTCCACCAGTTACACTGGTCGCTATGTATAGCCTACCTTGTACTAAAAAATGGCGTTAAACCCCATAACAACAACAACT
>JAECUM010078419.1:0-10897 GCA_016617855.1 Megalonaias nervosa | reverse complement strand
ATCTGAGTATGCCAATGCTTCTGTTAGATTTTTTTAGAATTAATCTTTATCCTGTACATATATATTATTATTTCTAAGTAACACATAAATACTAAAAAGTTACATAGGAGTCCTGTCAAAGGTATGATCTAATTCAATACAAATCACACGTTGATAGCTTACTTCTATATTCGGCAAATCTTGTGGACCTCATACTAATTAAGATAATGAGAACAATAACGTAATGAAACTGGTGGTGTCATATCTGTTGAAAGATGAAATATATTTTTCAAATCTATGTTTGAAGCAGAGTATGTTATTTGTTTTCTGTGAATTCATATTGAATCATTTATTGCTCCGTGCATGATAATGCTTTGGTTGCATTGATTTTGTCTACACATACTGGTCTAGGTATGTTGATGCCTTTGTTAGATTTATGGAGAATTTATCTTTATACCTTGTTTGTGCTATATACTAACGGTACTTTAATACAACTTGTATAATAAAAAGCGATAGTTGGGTCTTGTACAATTTCTGATTTAGTTCGATACAGTGTCACATGTCAGTATCATAGTTTATGTTTCTCCTAAGTTTGTGGACCTCGTAAGATTAAATTTATTTTAATAATCTTTGTTTAACGCTCCGTATGTTAATTTCTTGTTCTATGAAATCATAATTTATCATTGAATGTTCTGCAAATTACTATCACCGGAAAAAATAAATGCAATTAATTTACTTTCTTATATATAGACTGATCTCAGTATGTTAATGTTTTAATTGTTTGATTTGTACAGTTACTAAAATAAACCAGGTTTGTTCATTAATTTTCTTATGATATGTCACATGGTCAGAATCAGCCTGTCATTTGGGCCGACTCAGACAGTAATTTGGACCGAATAGCCATGGTCAGAATCAGCCAGCATTCATCCCAGTGGACTGCTGACCGGAAGTGTAGTGCTGGATACTGTCCTAAAGTGTACAAGACACGAAGAAACGTATAAACTCTGCGCAAAAGTGGTCATTCAAAATTAGTAAGGTGTTTATATGGTACATGGGGGAAAGATGTGGAATGTCTTCTGTATGGTGGTGTAAGTTATGAGTGACTAAATGAGCACATATTATCGAAAAATTAGAACGAAGTCATCAAGGAGTCAGATTGTGACCTGCGAGAGTTAGTTAATGGTTAATTGGGGACGGTATCATTATTAGTTTCCCTCGAAACAAGTGTCTGTTCTCCATGTATAATGTTGTATTTGGAATCATGAAACTTGGCAAGAAGATACATCTTGATGAGTACAATACCTTTATTATAATAGCAGGCCATTGTGACCTATTTTCATGCTTCACCGGCTTGGAATTATTAGCAAGCACTTTTCATCTATCATCACCAAACCAGATCATTGTATGCATATCTATTAGTACTATACCCTAAAAAAAAGAGTAATTTTTCATTGCGTGATCTTAAGTTGCTTCATTAAGTTCATCACTACATGGGTTGTATAACTTTATTATGATATAGTTCTAGTTTGAATAATGAAACATTGAAAGAGGAAATTGTATCGCTCAATAATAAAAACAAATTTGTGTCAACACGCATGGTGGGTGCACTGGACATTATGACTTTCAAAAGTGCACACCCCGTACTATAATTCAAAATAATTGCAATTTTTTTACAGTGTTTCTTTGTTAGAGATTATTCCATGCATGTTTTGGGGATTTAAGGTGTATTCACTTTCCTCGACAATTTCCTGAGGGCCTTTGGAGAAAACAGAGTTCATGCCGATTGTTTTGAGTGTTTGTTTTCTTGTAAAGAGAGTATTTATTTCTTTTATATTGAAAATTCATTTGCCTTGTATTGTAATAGTTTGCCTTCAAAATAATTTTGTGTCAGTCACTAACAAATTAGATCATGAGATTTAACTTTCATTTGCATGTTTAGACAAATGAGTTATATACTGACCGGATCCCCACAAAGATAAGTGAGTGACTGAATTAGGCAGACGTGTGCAGAACATGCAATTGTCTTTGACTGGCATACTGCATGCTGACCATGGAAGTTAAGTGATACATTCTCAATATCAGTTTTGGAAATTAGAACTAAAGCATCACCAGTTGGACACAGAGGTCACAATCAGACGGGCTATAACCAGATTCTGTAACGATGACAAGTTTTGACACAACAGTTTTTATTTAGATGCTCTAAAGGGAGATAGTTAATATGATGTTTTCATTTGTATAATATTCATAATCTACCAACAAAATATCTGAAGTGTACTATAGGTTGATGTTTTGAAAGTAGTATACTGTCATAAAGCTTTTCCAACTTGAGAACTTGCATCATTTTGTAACTGAGTGCCCCATTATTGTTTTATGAGAATAAATATTTTCTAAAGTCCATATTAGAAATTTGGAAGCAGTTAACTCCTCATTTTTCAGGTTTTTCTTGTACTTGTTCTTGAGATCACTGTTCAGTTTTTGGGACAGTTGCTTTAAAGCTTGCAGGGAAGCTTACTAATTTTCTCATGGCGGCTTTCTTAATTAATGATACAAAATTCTGTGTTGATGCCTCACATCCAGTCTGTGGCCGAGTGGTATTGGATACATCATACTCTGTAGCAACTGTATCGTTGTTCCCAGCGATGATGATGCAGTACACTTACTGCTATTTTTTTTTCTCCGTGATAACCATGCAGTATACACATACAGAATTTAAACCAAAACAATCTATTAAAAAAAATAATTATGTTTTAATCTGAGTACATTTTCCTTGAAGTTCTATTTTTCTCTTTTCTTGATGACCTCCGTGTGTAAATCAGCACACCAGTCGAGGTGGTATTGCTGTCCTGTAGGACATTACTAGCAAACACTGACCAGTATGAAAATGACCAGTGTGAAAACGATGCCATTGTGAAATTCGTACTGTTTATAAAACATACATTTCACATATTTACTCATCCGCAAGTGGAGATAATGAGCATGGGATTTAATTTGTTTATTGTTTAAGTTTCCCTATTGAGGGAACTCAGTTTACAAACATTGGACCATATATTTTGGATTACCTGACGAGTTTCCATCCTTATGCAGTGCTTCAATCCTTTTCTCCATTCTGGCATATATCTGACTTCTTTTATGAAACCAGTGAAAGATGCTGGTCATTTTATGTATGCTGTCTACACTGATACTTGTTAAAGCACTCCAACACACACACACACACACACACACACACACACACACACACACACACACACTTTGTACAGTTACTTGAAGGAAAAGCATCTCAGATCCTTTTATACGTTTTATTCGCTTCGTTTGAGGTTTCATAAAAGAGTTTTACTACCTGTGCTGTCATTGATAACACCCGATGCTAATGGTAGATTTATCAGCAATGCAAAAAGGTGAAACCGCCAAGTTAAAAGGCAGTTTTAGGTGTAGGCACAGAAGATAAAAGTTCAAGTGTAAAGGACTCACGGTACTAATTCAGTTCCCACAGTAAACCTATGGAAACACCATGATATTAAAAATTAAATAACTTTAAATTTCTGAGTGCTCATGATCAAACTTATATTTATCAGTATAGATGAAACCGGGATGACAACTTTTTTGTAGAGAAAAGGATATGAGCTGCGGCATTTTCTGGACCTACATGTGTTTGAAACATATGCTTTCAATTCCGCACCAAATAGTCAGGTGCTAGTTTCAGTAATGAGTGTTTGAAACTCAAGACTGTAAAAAAGACTGAAATTCTATCAAGAAAACAATGTCTCCATTTTTTTAAAATACTACTAGGATAAGCTCTCAAAAGATTCTTTTTCCTACAAAATAACTTATATTATCAACGAATCCTGACCACCCAAACCTATATATACTCTATTTTATGTTCACCCATTTCCAGGCTGGTTTTCATTTTTCCATGCAGTTAGTACCTTGTGTCCTATATCCACCCTTGATTTTCTTGACAGACCTAGGAATAGTAGTTCAATATATAAGTAAGCAATGTGTATAGTTCTACTTATCAAAGATTACATTAGTGAATATTAAATTATATTGCAAGTACATGTTCACCTATAGAACAAAGGTGCATTTCAGGCAACATTTAAGTATCGGAGCTTTATTTAAGAAAATCAGAAAAAAATATTAAAATAAAGCTGTCCAAAAGGATTCACCTTCTTTAATACCACCATTTATCTCTGTTGAATTTAATACTGAAATATATTACCAGCCTTGCCATATTACGTAATTAATGAGTAAAAAGTCAATTTCACCATCTATGTTTACATGTTTTATGACAGAAAAGGAGATTTAAATTACAGAAATTACCTAAAATTCCCCCTAGAAGACATAATTAAAACTAAAGTAAGGTAGGCATAAGTCCATTAAAATACAAAATACGAAGTTTCAAAACATTCTCAAAAAGAAATTAGTGGGATGCAAAGTCGTGATAGGTCATCACCATTAAACATGGTGGAGGAGATCTAAGTGATCATATCTGAAACATTGTTTCAACACACAACTAGGTAATATCATATTGCTCACCATAACTAGTCTATAAATGATAGATTGTATAAACTTTATATAAGTACGTGCATGGATATAAGCCAATGTGCACAACACTCCACTTAACATAGTCAAATCTACACACTCTACACACTCTACACACTGTATCCCCTCCCCCCTTCTTGGCAACAGTTGATGTATCTGAATATGTGTTTGATATAACACTGACAGTCACTCTGTGATTTACTTTAGGTATTAATTTTGCTTGTTGTCCACAAATATAACAATATAATTGCAATTATGTTAAAGTTAATTGCATTTGCATATGTGGAGTCACTGTATTGTTGTAACTGTCTATGGGGCTCACGGTACAAATTCAGTTCCCATAGTAAACCTATAGAAACACCATAATATTAAAAATTAAATAACTTTAAATTTCCTTGTGCTCATGATCAAACTTATATTTGTCAGTATAGATAAGACCTGGATGACAGCTTTTGTGTACAGAAAAGGATATGAGCCGCGCATTTTCTGGACCTACATGTGTTCGACACGTGCTTTCAATTCCGCACCAAATAGTCAGGTGTTAGTTTCAGTAATGAGTGTTCCAAACTCAAGACTTTGAAAAAGACTAAAATTCCATCAAGAAAACAATGTCACTATTTTTAAAAAATACTACTAGGATAAGCTCTCAAAATATTCTTTTTCCTACAAAATAACTTTCATTATCAACAAATCCTGACCACCCAAACCCATATATACTCCATTGTATGTTTACACATTTCCAGGCTGGTTTTCATTTTTCCATACAATTAGTACCGCGTGTCCTGAAGATGTCTCATAGATATTGCTCCATATGATAGCTTCTCAGCCGTTGACAAACGCTGTAGGTATATTAATTTGCAAACAAATTACTTCACAAATGAAATTTATATTTTTTTTTCACAATTGCCCAACGTTTTCCAGCTCTCAGTTGTACAAAGTAAACCTGTCTTGATACACCAACCATTATGCCATGAAAATATAGATGCACATGACAGATGGTCTCATAACGGGGCCAGTTTTCAACTGATTTATGTCGAAATTTAAAAAGAAAATATACTTATATACTCTCTACATATAATTGTTTTTTACTTCATTTATAGTTCTTGCTAAAATATTTCTCACAAGCCCGTAAAATAATATATAGCGCAAAAACCACATTAGAACTTGTTTTGAAAGTTGACTGTTTGAGAGTCCACATCTATGAGATTCCAAATTCTCAGTGCACAGATGTATTGATTATATAGTGTTATGACCCGTTAACAGAAACCACCTGTCTTGAGACACCATGTGTTTTGGGAAGAAGGTGTGGTCTTTCAAGACAGCTTCTATTGTCCATCGATCATAAACATAATTTTTGTCCGATGTGTACATATTGATATTGTGACATGTTTTGCACGGAAAAGTATAAGATAACGCTTATCCTGTACTTATTGATATTGTGACATGTTTTGCACGGAAAAGTATAAGATAACGCTTATCCTGTACTTAATGATATTGTGACATGTTTTGCACAGAAAAGTATAAGATAACGCTTATCCTGTACTTATTGATATTGTGACATGTTTTGCACGGAAAAGTATAAGATAACGCTTATCCGGTACTTAAATTTTAAGGTTAGCTATTATTAAACTTGATAAATTTATTTACAGATAAGAATCAAAACCTGTCACACATGAATTAATAAGAAATGGATCAACTCAACATACACAAGAATACAATAGATGTGTTAAAGTGTGTGTGTGTGTGTGTGGGTGGGTGGGTGTGTCTGGGTGTGTCTGGGTGTGTATGTGTGTGTGATTTGGATTTTTAACTTAGCTTTAACAAGTTTTCATTCAAATTTCTATAATTTAGGTATTTTAATTAAAATGACCTTATTCTAATGTTTGGTATTATTATTAATATAACATGATTCTATTGTTTGGCATCGTAAGTAAAGTAACAATATTCTATTGTTTGGAATTTTAATTAATAATGATAATAATGTTTTTCAGGGCCGGCGTGGGTACTATCGCAAATGTTAAGAAATTACAAATGAAACTACCTAAGTAATGACATTACAGGTGCTGGCTCTGAAAAACATTTTATTCGCTATTGGTAAATAGGCTGTTCTTATTTTTGGTGTTTCAATTTTAATTTTATTAATTTTATTAATTTTATTATTTATTTATCTGTTTAAAACTAATTTTGGTAAAACGGAAGAATCCGGACTAAACTGGTTAGCAAACAGTTGTTTGCACTTGTAAGAATTCCTCAACCGTTGGAGGATTTAATTTTGACGCATAATTTTGGAGACCTTTTTTCACAATAAGCGGCCATTGCTCGGTAATTGCTTCCGCCGCAGTTTGCACAAATCTGATAGTTACCTCGTACGCCTCTTCCACAACTCAAACATGGCTTTGGGCTTGTAGAACCTGTTTTTGCTAATTGTATTTTATAAATCCTGCATAACTCGCCGTAACAGCTTTTATTACATAATTCCGTAAATCCTTGTAGGAGCCAGCGACAATGATTCGTACCAATTGAAATGGCATTGATATTTTAATGAGATTTTTTAAATTTAATTTATATTTTGCCTTAATTATAAACCGTTTTAATTGAACATATATTTACTTTAATATAAAATATAATAATAATGGTTGTGAAGACGAAACACACGCGTCATATAATTGTAACAAAATTGTTAAAGGAGTATCAAACCCTTACAGGAAAATCTGCAAGGTATCCAAAGTCAGATCTTGAGCTAGAGCAGCTTAGGAAAGATATTGAGAAAGCAGCTTTAGAAAATCAGAAATCACGCTTCAAACAAGTACTTTAACAAATAAAAGGTCAGCCTAAGCTAAAACTAACTACTGCTGAAAATGAATATTCAAGAGATATTTTTGTGAAAGATTTGATGAATGAATATCAAGCATTTACTGGAAAGTCTGTAAAATATCCAAAATCAAATCTTGAACTAGAACGGCTTAAAAATAGATGTAGAAGCATTCAGACAGGAAAAATTAAATTTAACTATGGTGGATTCATCGTTTGCATGTTTCAATAAAACTTATCAGTTCATTCCGCAGAATCTAAACATAATTTGCAAAATATTCTTAGATCCATTTTACAAGACAATCCAAGTATCAAAATGATTGTAGAGTTTCAAGTGTTGTTTAGAAGCGCTGTTGACAAAGAATTATTTACAGAATCATATTTAACCTTAAAACCTCGTGTTGTTTCTGCTAATGACAATACTGAGTTGCTCGCAGACAAAATTCAGCAGGAGATTGATAAACTCAATGACGAATACACATCTTCAGGCTCTGGTTGGGTATTCGTTGTGGTTAAAAAAAATATTAATTCATACGCATAAATATAATCCTCTACGTGTTGGTATATTTGTCGAGCTTCCTTTGAAAATTAAAAATATTCAATGCTGTATTAACGTCAGAAGCGATGATGATGAATGCTTAAAGCATCAATTGTTAGCTGAGCTCTTTCCCGTTAACAAAAACCCAAACCGAGCTTCAAATTATAAACAACATGAATCAAAACTGAATTTGGCTGGAATAATGTTTCCAATCCCGATTAATCAAATTCGGCATCATTGAGCGAAATAATCCAGATTTGTTACCTGGCGGAATTAACGTCTTTGGTGCTGTGGATGAAACTTTCAAGATATTTCTTAAACGCATTTCGAATATTGCAAATTCTAGCACAATAAACCTTCTCATGATCAAAAAGCATTATAGTTGGATTAAATATTTTAATAGACTTGTTGGCAAGCAGTACAACAAACAGAAAAAAAAAATACTTTTGTTATCGTTGTTTAGGCGGTTTTAGTGATATTAAGCTTCTTGAGCAACATGACAAGTATTGTGTGAATATTCAACGTGTAACAACTCATACACAGAAACATGTTTCAGTCGCTGATGCGTATACAGTTACCTGCATGATAGATCCTAGTTTGTCTGAGCCTGTTAGATGATATTGTAAGACTAAAGCGATGATATTGATTCAGCAGTTTGGTTGTTAAAGAGTTTGTTTATTGAAGCAATAAAAATGCTACAGCGTCTTTCAAAGATGGTTCCAATGAAAAAGTTAACAGGCAAGCAGAAAAACGAACATAAAACAGCTACACATTGCCACATCTGTGAGGAGCCGTTTGTTGAGTCTAACAAAGTTCATTATCATTGCCATTTGACCGGCCAATATCGAGGAGCTGCACATGACAAGTGTAATCTAAAATTTCACTCACCTGATTTTATTCCATGTATCGCTCACAACTTTCGTGGTTATGACAGTCATTTTATCATTTCCACGCTTGGAAATCCTGGTATCATGGAGATGTGTAAGGATCTTAAAATTAAAGATATTCCAAATAACATTGAAAAATGTATGTTGTTGACAATTGGTTCGCTTCTTTTTATTGATTCCATGCAATTCCTACAATCATCTTTAGAAGATGCAGCAAAAGGTTGTAGGGAGTTTCCAAGTTTAAAAGATCAGTTTGGTGATAAAGCGGAATTAATGAAATCTGAAGGTATCTTTCAATACGACTATTTGGATAGTGTAGAAAGGCTTAATGAAACATCACTACCTAATAAAGATAGATTTCATCTGTCAACAAAGTTAGAACATATTTCTGAAAACGAGTATGAGCATGCAAAACGAGTTTGGAACGAATTTGATTGCAAAACTCTTGGAGACTATCTCAGGCTTTGTTTGATTCTAGATGTGTTGTTGCTCAATGATGCGTTTCAAAGTTTCTGCAAAACGAGTTTGGAAAATATTATTTGGATCCTTGTTGGAATTTCTCTTCTCCAGGGTTATCGTGGGATGCAATGTTTAAACTCACTAAAGCGAAGGTTGAATTGATAACTGATGTTGACATGTCTAATTTCATTGAAAATAGTATTCGTGGTGGAAAATCAGCGTCATTGTGAAACAACACGCTCGTGCAGAAAACAAGTATATGAAAAATTACGATCCTGATAAACCTTCAAAATATATTTTGTACCTCGAACGAAACAACTTGTATGGCTGGGCAATGATGCAATCAATGCCAGTTTGTGGTCTTTGATGGATTATTCCAGAACAATTTCTTACAGAAACGAATAATCTTACTGTAGATAAGTCAGATGCTGATCACACTTATTTTATAATGGCTGATGTTGATTATCATGCTTCTCTACAATCTGCTTCTTACTTAAGTTCAAACAAACCATATTTACTCTGTTATCTGGTACTTCTTCTCCTCTATTAGCAAATATTCTTATTTTTAATATTTTAATATTTTTATCATTTTAATTAAATTTTATGCAGTAGTATGATTTAAGGAGGTTTATAGTTAATTTTTTACGAAAGAAGCAATAAAACTTGTTTTACAAGCTTCGTAGATTATTTCAAGCATAAAAAGTGTCATGATGGAAACGCTTTTTCTTTGGTTTTCAACCTATTGAGTGTATTTTACGGGACTAGGGCGTTGTGCGATAGAAGGTTGAAAACGCTTAAACCGAGCTTGGATTGATGGAAACACATGAAATGTGCTCATAACTTCCTTACATCATACTACTCAATTACATACCTTTTAGCGAAAAATGCAAATTGCTGTTTTAGTTTTCTCTACTAAATATTCATAAATCTGATGGAAATTCATTTCTGGTACATTTGTATAAGTCTTCCATTCCATTGAACGTTTTCGGAGAGCCATAGCCAGTTGTGAGACGTTGGATGTCAACATCACGTTTACACATAATTTTTTACTGCCAGGCGTCACTTTTCCTGCAACTTAGGGCGTAACTACGCAATACTAGCATGGCCGTTTGTACACTGTTCAGATTTAAGATGTATTTTAATTGTTTGACGGTCAAGCACTGTAAATCAATATATTTCTCAAGTTCTGATATTTTAATTGCTTGTAAATATCCCAGCAGTTAGCGCGTCGTTTTGGAATTTCTAGATTTTGTGCGATAACCCAAGAGAGTTATTCTCAGGTACTGTGAAACTGGTCTATTACATAAGGTGGCGATACTGAAATCCCACCCATCCCTGATTGTTTGTATCTGTGTGTTTCTGTGTGCGTGCGTGCGCGCGCGTGTGTGTTGTTGTTGTTATACATCTCGTACACTGATCAAGAGAGAGACTTCAAAGCATCGGGGATTATTGGGATAGTCTGTATATGTGCAGAACAAAAACAAATATAGATACAGCCCCAGAAAGTGGGGCTATCGGGTGGGGTGAGGTGCCTTTCGATAGATTGGAAAAATTCTCAATTTATGAGATCAACATATCTGGGAAGTGGTGTTTGTGCGATCATTAACAAATGTTAGATGCAGAATTAGAATGAGGCCCCTTTGTGATTCCACGAGGGATTACATTGCGGCTCCTAATATATATA
>JAECUM010078415.1:0-21457 GCA_016617855.1 Megalonaias nervosa | reverse complement strand
TATATATATGTTGTATTGGTGTTTTGGATTTTGTATATGATGATCGGTATGTATATTTAATTTCTAGTGTGTGATTAATTATTACCAGTAATTAAGGGTAGGAGTTTGGACCTACCAGACTAATGTCTTTCTTTTTATAAACAAACATTTTACATAAATATTTTGTTCAATGATTCTAGATTATGTATTAAGATTGTTATTATTTGTGGGTAAACATGTTACATGGTTGTAAATTCTAAATACATCCTTATTCTGACTCTTGAAGATTACAAAAAACAAAATTACGTTTATAGTTTGATGAAAATTCCCATTAAGATGATTCACATCCTTCCTCGTCCTCTTTTGTGACTTAGGTGTTTATATTATTGTTGTTTATATTAGAATTACTTATTCATATCTTAATATAAAAAGAAGAATCAGTATTATAGTTGTGCTCAGTATTATTTTAAGATGATTTTTTAAATTAAATTATTCACTGAAATTAACAAGAACTCAATACTTCTTTTGGATTAAATAACTATTTGGGGATTATTGTGAATTCATTTAGTGACATTTTACATAATATTATTGTGATAAATCAAGACTGTTAGCACATGAAAACTATTCAAGGTTATTGGTAGAGCAACACTGTGAAGATTGGAATTCAATCAGAAAACCACCGGAATTCATTCTGAATACTCAATACCTTTGGACTTGTGATAGAATTTTAATAACTTCTGAGAAGTGTAAGTTGTATTTAAATCTCCACATTAAATTGAAGGGAAAAAGCTACATTTTGCATTTTACAACACTTGTTGGTTTTCGCTCTTTTATGTTACTTAGTTTAAGAACATAGAGACGTAAAACCATACATACATACATACATACATACATACATACATACATATATATATATATATATATATATATATATATATATATATATATAGAGAGAGAGAGAGAGAGAGAGAGAGAGAGAGAGAGAGAGAGAGAGAGAGAGAGTATAACGCTGTATCAATGATATACCACGAGATGTATACATTTTTCATTTAAAAAAAACGAGGCTTGCCGAGTTTACTTTTATGAAAAATTTATACGACGAGTGGTATGTCATTGATGCAGAGTACATACTAAACATACATTTTATTTATATCATATACAAATACACATATTTGCCCTTTGACTACTGGCAACTTCGTATTGACAGAGTGAATACATGAACTCACATCCCTGCTGAGTGTGTCCCGTACAAAGTGTAGTCCTGTGCCTTTTGTGGGAATTCACAATGACCCTTACAAATCGATAAGTTGATTGTTTTCTTGTTTTGAGTTTATAATTGTATTTACATTGATTAAATCAATATAAAACTCATTTATGATTTAAACATGAAAGATGGTTTTAATGAAGAAAATAGAACACTACAAACACTGAACGCTCAGCCATTCACGTATGGGCACATGAAAATAAGTGCAGCGTAGAAACTAGACAAAATGAGTTAATTACAATATTTAATACATTTACAGTTGATCCAAGTGATCGTTCTGCTTTAATTATCATTGGTAATGGCCATAAAATTCTCTCTCTCTCTCTCTCTCTCTCTCTCTCTCTCTCTCTCTCTCTCTCTCTCTTTTCCTTTGGTCGGTTTGACTTAACTTTCACCATCATTCCAGAGATATCGTCGTATGACACAAGCCAAAATCCAAACGAAAATCGTCTACGCTCGTCTTTTCATGGGTTTTTCGCCCGTATCTTGCTACGCGTGGTCCAGAGAGAGAGAGAGAGAGAGAGAGAGAGAGAGACTAGCGGCCTTTGGAATTTTTATAGTTAATTAAAAATAATCGATTTTAGAATAATAATATGTTTAAGAAACAACAACAACGCGTTAAATACGTCACAGTATGTGTATGTGTGCCTTATAACTAAGAAAATTTCCCTATATTTTCGACAGTCTATTGCAACTTTCTATCATTGATTATATAAACACTGTAGATAAATCCAAAGTGTACACATACCGTTACAATGTAACATATTCTTGTAGGTTACTTGGTGTAGATTCAGTTACAAGGTTTTCATATGGCCGAAATTGTTTCTCTTTCTCACTCGAGATTTCTGCGTACTTTGTGACTTATGCATGAGGGAAGGGAGAACGGAGAACAGAAAGGACTGCGATGAAATTATGTACCATATTAAATTCATTTAGAAAACGGTGATTACTAATACTTTATATCGTTTTTTTTCATACGACACTAATGATTAATGAGTGGAAATTCATCATTGACTTATAGACCTAGATCAACAACACACATTTTCAAAAATGTTTATATCAGCGTATCATTACGCTATGGGCGGATCACAATAGTTTTGGTATATCAAACTGCTTTATACCAACACCTTAAAATCCATGTTATTTATCCTGTATGTGGTATATATATATATATATAGAATATATGAACAGTATGTACGCTGTATCAATGATATACCACGAGATTCATAAATTTTTCATTAAAAGGAAACGAAGCTTGCTGAGTTTCCTTTTAATGCAAAACTTATACAACGAGTGGTATATCGTTGATACAGCGTACATACTCTACATATATTTTATTTATATCACATACAAATACATATATTTGCCCTTTGAACGGAGTTCAGATTTAAGACAGGCAGCTGTGTATTGACCGAGTAAATGAACTCATCACATCCCCGAGTATGTCCGCTACAAAATGCAGTTCTATGCCTCTTGTGGCTATTCACAATTACCTTGCATATTGATAAGTTGATTGTTTTCTTTTTTAGTTTCTATTTTTCTTCACATTGGTGAAATGAATATAATACATACTTATGATATAAACATGAAATATGGTTTTAATGATAAAAGTAGAGCACTACAAAAACACATAGCTACGCCATTCACATGAACGCTGCCATTCACGTACCGGCGCTTGGAAATTAATATGGAATATAAACTAAGCGAAATGAAAAACCAAAAGAGGCAATTAAAATATTTTTATATATTTACAGTTGATCAAAGTTATTATTCTGCTCTAGTACCACTAACAATAAACTCTCTCTCTTCCTCTCTCTTTCACTGGTCGGTTTGACTTTAAAACTCTCTCTCTCTCTCTCTCTCTCTCTCTCTCTCTCTCTCTCTCTCTCTCTCTCTCACACACACACACACACACACACACACACTCACACACACACACACATCCTTTGGTCGGTTTGACTTAACTTTTACCATCATTCATAAGTCCAGAGATATCGTGGGATGACACAAATGAAAATCCTCTACCTTCGTTATTTCATAGATATTAGCCCGTATCTTGCTACGATGGTCCAGAGAGAGAGAGAGAGAGAGAGAGAGAGAGAGAGAGAGAGAGAGAGAGAGAGGGGGGGGGCCTTTGGACATTTTCATATTTAACTAATAATAATCAATATTTAGAAAATTATAGTATGTTTAAGAAACAACGACAAAACATAACATTAAATACATCACAGTATGTGTACCACGTAACCGAGGAATTTATAATGGCGACCTGGTTTGCAACTTTGTATCATTGACAAACACTGTAGATAAATCCCAAATGAAAGTGCTCACGTATCGTTACGAGGAACCATATTCTTGTAGATTACTTCGTGTAATTTCTATTTCAAGGTTTCAATCCAGCCCAAATTCATTTTCTCTCTCACTCCACATTTCTGCGTAGTTTGTCCGTTACGCATGAGAGTGGGGGGGAAACAAAAATCAGAAAGGATTATGATGAAAATGTGTACCATATTAAATTCATTTAGAAAACGAGGATTATTAATACTTTTATCGTTATTTTCATATGTCAGTAATGATTAATATGTGGAAATTCATCATTGATCTAGAATCAACTGCAGACGGTCGCTAGAATGATTATATATGCGTATTATTGCGCCATGGGCGGATCACAATTTAATATACCAATAGTATTGGTATATCAGATTGCTTTATACCAACACTTTAAATGCCATGTTATTTTTAATGTATGTGGTATAAATATATATATATATATATATATATATATATATATATATATATATATATATATATATATATATATATATATATATATATATATATATATATATATATATATTGCAACACAACGCCTGTTATATAGAAAGGACCAGACTTCAAGACCTAAACGACTTAATAATAATAAAGGTATGATAAAACATGCCTTTCATTATAGTATAGTGATAGTTACATCAACACAGTGTTCGTCCAGACACTATCAACTTCTGAAAAATATAGACCAGATTTTTTATCTAGATACCAAAAGAAAACGATATAATATACCATATACTGGTTAAATTAAATATATGTTTTTAATTCCTATGCATAATAATAGCTAATATATTAGACTGACTGTAAAACTTTCTGACAGAGTAGCGTGATCTCTCAATGGAAATTAATTTTAGTGCTAGTGTACTTGAGCAGTGTTGTGGGAGACAGAGGCTGCGTTACAAAGACCTAATACAAAATAATTATAAGTTATTTAAATTCAGTGGCAATCATGCAATACATTTTCTGAAAATTTTTCATAATAATTTGATTTAGTTTTGGAATTTTATTATGTTAAAGTTAATATGTTATCTGAAAAATAATTGGCGATTTTTTTATTAGATTTTGAATAGATGCCCAGAATTCTTTTCTACTTAGACGTTCATATTTTGCCGCCCTGACAGCTATCTGCCGCTGCACTGTCTGCACTCATATTTATAGACTCCTATTCACATCACATGACCATAGTTAGCCAAGCAAAGCTGGTCCTTCTCAGTGCTGGTCATGGCGGTTACCAAGTCAACTGTTCAAACTGCATGGGGAAATTCCTCTGGACACAACATTTAGACAGAATTAAGTAGTCCTCTCAATGTCGGTTGTGTGCGTATTTACTCTAAATCTTATTTCTTATTTCATACCTATGATTCAATAAAACTGAACAAAACAGACGAGTGAAATCGATGAGAATCCAGCGAGAGTGCAACGTACTGATATTGCAATGAATCGTAATACGGTTCGAAATAATCCTCATGAAATGCATACTATGTTGCACATTAAAGTAAAATAACAAGGTCTATATAGCCATTAATTTACAATAAATAACAGTAACATTATTTCAAACTTATTGTTCAAACAAAAGTCTGAAAAGAAAATGTGATTCTTCGGCTGGCACATTGATTCCATCGCTATCCTGCATCTCGCTGTTTCGGTAATAAAACTCCACCGGATGCCTGAAGTCACTAATTTATGGACTAACATATTTCTGGCTTTGATAGTCCATATTACAGAAAGGTAAAATAATTCATTTCCTAAACTATTCATGAAAAATTCCAGTACGACACAAACATTGACGAATTCACTGATGCTGATGACCACAGGCTGACATTACGAGGACCAGAGCAAGGTTTCATATTCATACTTAGTATAAAACACAGATTACACATCCATAAAGTGCAGAGGGCGATCTAAACGATGGGGGAGGGGGGGGGGGCGGTATATGTTCAGAAATGGAAGAAGCAATTAACTCATCGTAGATGTTTTCAGTGACAGATAAAATGAGGTGATAAAAATGCCAGAGTCTCGCAGGTCAAGCATCATCTTACGCTCCAACATTTAACATCGAATATCTTGACACATTGAATAGACAATGTTTGTGCATGCAAAACTCCATTCATAATACCACAAAGGTATTACAATAAAACTGCATCATGTTTGTCTCACTTTGTTTCAGGTTTTGATTATTATTATTATTATTATTATTATTATTGGAAAGGTAATGTAGTTCTCAATAGCGCCTAGTATTCTGGTTTGTTGGGTTAGGTGCTCTTATTGACTTGTTTTTTCTCTTTAGGTATTTGAAGCACTTATATATATATATATATATATATATATATATATATATATATATATATATATATATATATATATATATATATATATGCACAAAATATATTTTTAACTATTAGTACTTTTCTCTTCTGTTCTCTTCTCTTAACCTCTGAATTAAACTGCAAACAAGACGTTCATTATTTCTAGAGAAATGCAAATGTGTGCATTTGATTCAAAAGCAATATTGTTACATGATCTGTTAATGTAAATATCAAATGTTCTGCTAATGAATATTTGAGACTTGCAAAACATAAATTAAACTAAGAATAAGAAAAGAAAGAAAACCTGTAAAGTTGTGGTAATATATTATTTAAAATTAATTTCATAAACAAATGGCAATGCTGATATATTTAAAAGTTATCTAATAATGTTAACAACTGGTTGCTCTGTCTGTATCAAATCCTGTTTCTCCGTCTTTTTCATATATCTTTTGTACATTACATGCATATGTGTATCTTTGGTTTCTTGATACTGCAATCTGTCTGTCTGTCTGTCTGTCTGTCTGTCTCTCTCTCTCTCTCTCTCTCTCTCTCTCTCTCTCCTATATTATGGGATATACATGCATTATACTAAATCAAAAAGTCTCTTGCACAAAATGCATTTTTTATAAATAAAAAATTCTCATTTTCAATAGACAAAGCAAACTATTATATGACAGAAAATATAAATTTAATTTCTTAATTGATAAACATTTTGTATTGCACTTAAAAAATGAAAATATATAAATATTAGACTCCTCCGTCCTTACCACTTTCCGAATCTGTCCCTCATCTCAATAGATATATTGAACCACATGCATATCTGGAGAAGATCTTCCTTGTTACACCCCCACCCCCAAATTTCACCGGGTAATTGAGTATAAGCAGAAAAAAACAGCATCCATCAACAAAAAAGAACCATTGAGCTGCTTACATACAAAGTCGTCAAATTATACTCCTAAAAGAAAATTAAAAACTACAAATACAAGGGGAGGAAGCTATCAAGATATTTTTCCATGTTCATTTAAAAGCTAAATCTTTCATAAACAAGTATATTTCATCGCATCTTGAAACAAGTATATATATATATATATATATATATATATATATATATATATATATATATATATATATATATATATATATATATATATATATATATATATATATATATATATATATTGGAATGCTGGAAGACTTCAAGGTACAGTATTTGGACCAGTTTTTCCCTATTTTCACAATAAAGACGCCTTGATTTAAACTGACTGGAAATTACATTTTGACTCTTTGCAGATGACTGTGTTTGCTATGGATCAATCAAAACCCAGCAGGATACCAGATTTCTATATATTTATGACTTTAATAAATTATAAAAGTGGGCCTGAAAATTTGACATGTGATTCCAACCTAAAAGTGCAACAAGATGCAAATGACAAGAAAGAAATCCTATAAAAACAAGCATGCCATGTCCACTGGAAGGCACCTCGTTCGAAAAAATCGGTCAAATAAAATATTTGGTGGTCACAATGACTACAATTAAACTATTTGCGAAATGGGAGCTTCAGATTCAAGAATTATACACCAAAACAAATTGTTCTTAAGCCAGTTTGAGACGTAATTTAACACCTTGCCACAAATGCCAAATATTTGGCTTTCAATGGTTTCATTAGACCTATTTTAGAACATGATGCATGGCTCAGTTACTCACCCTTGCCCTCGTTATTCTCCATGCAATACGCATCCCCACTACACTGCGTACGCTTTAACTAAAATAACCATAGCTACATGCATAAAGGTTGATGATAAGTTGGTTCAAAATTATGCAAACATTATATTCTAATGTATGGCCCTTATATAAACATATAATAAGATACAAGGCTTGTACCTCAATAAATTCTAGTTGCACAGATAACTTTTTATTTCTTCATGATAGTCATGATTCAGTAAGATATTTAAGTAATCTACGTGTCTTAAGTTTCATTTTCGACGAGCTATCACAACATCATTAAGGGTGAGATATGAAAGAAGTAACGGTCAAGACTGTGGAAATGTTCTGATTTTCATCTTGTCAGACATTGTTAGGCTTTCCCCAGATCACACATATTTTGAGACAGCTTTATTTATACATTGTTACGTCAAAGTAATGGCGCCATGAAATTTTATTACACAAGTATGTAATTACTTTTCACAAGAAAAATGTCTGCATCTGAATTCAAACAGTTTCAATTTTCACCAACTTTCATGCTAAATGATCCATTTTGGTTAAGCTTAATTTCTAGGGATCAAAACATGAGCACTATAAAAACGTTAAAAGCTGATTGGCCAAAAGAACTGTACATTTCGAGGGCATTACCCCAACTAAATTTCATTTTGACCAATAATCTGTTGTCGAGATTAGCTGCTTTTTAAATAAATTGCAACAGCATGCATTGTGGGACAGTTGGTGGGAATTGGCTAAGACAGTTGAAATATTAATTTTAAACATAACATGAGAACATTTTTTGTGAAAACAAATTGCACGCTTATAGAATATCTGCTGTAATCTTCCTGGGCATTACAATGTATCAAAAAATGTTCAGTCTTGCCAATTCTGGTGACCCGAAACAACAGTATCATTGCCTGACCAGATAAAAACATCTGGCATTCTAACATCTCAATGATCTGACTGATAAAGATGTAGGATGTAGGATATTTCTTTGAAAGTGACACTTTCTTCACATACTGATGCCAAAATTATTGAAAAGCGAAACTATGAATGTTAACACCATTAATAAATCAAGGGCTAAATCTGAAACTGCAACAAAATATATTCATAATTTTTGACCATTTTAATATCAGGTTAACAACCTGGTATCTGTGTAAAAATAAACGAAGTCGTTTGTTTTACGACTCACAACAAAGAGGCAGATTTAGGCATAGGCTGTATAAATGACGCACGGTAAGAGATGTTGAGTTTTGGGGCTTGTTAGGGATATGAAATGCACTCAGATTTGTTCTCAATGTTCTCATCTGCCCCCAGGTGGCCCAGCAACAACGCGTTATGAGAAAGCACCAAACAAATCAAGATGAAGCTATTCAAGTTCAGGATAATCAAGATCAAGAAAATACTGATGAGTGTCTAAAACAGTTGATTTGTGCACGGATGTGTTATGGACTGCTATGCAACAATTGCGATGCTTTATAAAAACAAAATAATAGAGGTTTGAAGACTGATTGATTGGACTGTATGAATGAGTTTTCGACATCTGATTTGAATACACTCTCCATATACAACGTGATGAGCCATGCTTATCCCAGTGCCGATATTCCTTGTTTTAGGTTTATCAAAGGATGATATTAGATGTAAGTCTACTTAAGTATCGTTTAGAATTGTGATTCCGAAAGGTGCCTGAAGCAGTCTGGTGTGTATCTCGGTGAGTATTTAAAATATATATTTATGGAAATTGTTTGAGACAGACTGGTGCCAAATGTGCCGTACAAAGCATAGGAAAGTACCTAATCGAGATAGCAATTAAACGATTATATCCTTTTCATTATAATCATGAACAAAACATAGGAGTTACAAAGAAAGCATTTCTATTGACTGTCTATGCAAATCATCAACCAAAATATCTTACGATCGTCATCACACACCAGTTCAAAGCTGATAATTTACTCAGTTATATCCAAAAGTTAAAACAGTTCGTCAATTTATTTGAGTCTTCGCTTGTACATCTGTGAGCTTTGAGAAAAGTTGCAAGAAAGAACTGCACGTTTTGTTGATTAATTTCTAAGCATCTTACATTAAAACAAATTTTCAAAACAACCTTTGTGTCATTTGGTAAAGCTAAAATGTTAAAGAAAATTTGTGAAAAGATTTTACAGTGGAAGAAAAGGACAATAAATGTATCCATATAGATTATTAAATAAAGCCCTACGTATGCAATGTGAAAATTGCATACACAGAAAAAGATGTTTTTAAGAGACTTATTTAGATTATTTTTTCAGTTCCTTTATCAATTCTCCATACGGTGCTGGCCAGCCAATTATATAATCTGCCACAATGTTAGGAAGGAACTCAAGTGGTCTGAAGAAATATTTTGCGTCTATTCCGATATAATAGTCCAGCTTTGGATATTCAGCAAACAGCGCGTGCCCCATGGTCTCAGCGACGACTTCTGGGTGACGACCTATTGAGGCTTTCCAATAAAATTCTTCATTACTGTAAAGTAGTAAATAAGTACTGCTATTTGAGAACGAACTTCATGGGAAACTTAATACTTGCAATGAATCTGCCTTTAATCGAGATCATTCATTTATTCTCGTTGCAAATGTGTGTGTTGTTGTTGCTGTTGATTGCTGATGTATCTGTTGCAATTGCGACATGACTCACGACAAGCAAAAGACTAGGTCGAAGATGGCGACAGTACATACTGGTCTTTACATTGTTATGTATATCTATATTGTGAGTTTAACTTTTGTCCATGATTGTAGATTGTAAGGGTCATTTGTATACAACTTATTACATAGCTAACTTTCGTCTGGTTTGAGGGTTGAACTTTAAGATAATATTAGTAAGCCTGCTTACATGGCCTTTTGACCACTGAAGGTGCTAGAAAGAGAATGTGCTTACGAAGTTGATGTGAAAGTGGCTCACATCCTGGTCATCTATATTGATTCTTAGTATTTTATATAAGGTTTATTATCATCAAAAATATTTACTCCTATCTTAACATCAGTCATTGTGGAATCAGTTTTAGTTTTATTCAGGTATAATTTGAGAGTAATTCTTCATCACAAATTGTTCATTCTTTTGAATAACAGTGTTCATTAACATTTTGGATATTAGCATTAATTTCGGATTATTGTGAATTCATTCAAAGTCATTTGAGATCATACCATGGTGATACGTTCTTCTTAAACTTTCACGTATTAACTTGGAGAATTAAATTATTTGTTGAAATTATTTGCTGAATTTGGATTAAACTTGCTGGGTTTGCTTTTTCTGTTACTAAGATAACGACCAAAGAGTCCTAACAATATAATGAAGTTATATCTCTTTAAAAAGTGAAGTGGCATATTTGTAAATACATACCCAATTCAAAAAAGAACTGAAACAATCATCGACCATTTTTAAATGTAAGTAATAAATCATGTTCTTTTGAAAATGGGCTTACAACATTAACTTTTACCACAGTTATACAAGGTTCTCAAACATGTATGCGTATTCTTTAATTAAGCATTGAAAGAGAATACTCTCCTTAAAACGTTTACTTGTAATTCGGGACAAGTGTCCAAAAGGTATCAGTCATTCTAAATTCATAGTCACAACATCACAGGCATCAACATATACAGAACTGGAGAGTTACATCTTTTGTTGATGAACATTTATTATTTACAACAGATATAAGAATGGTATGTCACTCTAACTGAAACTATTCAAGCATTAAACAGAAACTGGATTTTAAAATCCCGGTTGCTTTTATTTCAACCGTGTCAAATCTTAACCGGAATTTATCTACTAGCATGGAAAGGTCATGTGTTCTCAATGGATGAGAAGTACACATGGCAACAGTGTCCCTTGAGTTTGCCTGAGTCTCATGTCGCGCCTGATATGAACGTATATAAGTTTATGCAAAAAATGAACTTAGATAAAGAATGTTGCTTACTTGTTTATTAGTTCTGTGTTATACGTACATGATAATAAATAATTTCACGTATTCTAATTGGATTGCACTGAAATGTTCTAACTGGAACAGGCTGATATAATCTTAAATATTCTAATTGGAATAGATTGGTGTAATTTTGTTACGCGGCAAAGATATATTAAGTACCAAGTTACAGTGTCCACTATAATGGGATAATCTTTCAGCCTTATCTCGTAAGTATTTATTTCGAGTCTGAATCTGAAAGCCCTTCAGATATTTTTAGTAATATAATTATCTGGATTGAGTGAAGTCCAAATTAAACAGTTCATGCCATTATCGGTCTTCCTCTGGCGAGTCCTCAAAGACTCATGGATGGGTATTTGTCATCTTGAACCATGTAACTGTGGTTGGAAAAGTCCTTTGTGAGAACAGACCACAAAAGACTGTCCAGAACCTGGATAATCTAGTCACCTTTTAAAACCGTAGTCACCTTTCTCCATGATCCCAATCTGATGTTTGTCTAACGGCCCCGAACCATCACTTAAGTTTGTCCTTGTCGTTCAAAAGCACTATGTATTCCGAGACACTGGGTTTGGTTAATATTCGACCTCTTTCTCAGACACTTATGACCTAAATGGTGAAGCCACCTCCGGCAGAAAAGTGACTACTATATTACGCAAGCGAGACAAAAAGTTTTGTCCATGAATGTTGATTCTGTTTTATGATAATGAGCTACAAATAGGTTGTCTATTTGGGCTTGAGTTCTAGAAAATGAACCTGTTTATAGTTTGGGGTAATTTTTCTTTGGATGATTAAGTCTGGTGGGTTGTGTTGCGACATAAGAAAGGTGGGTTGTGTTACGACATAAGTGGGTTATGGTACAACATAAGTCACGTGGGAGGTATTACAACATGTAGTCGTAGAAGAGTCTTCTGGATGTATATAAGCAGGTAGATGAGAACGAGAACAATTAATTCATTTCTAATTCATATTGTATTTATGTTATCATTTTATTTTCAGTCTGCAAAAGTAATTAATGTTGTGTTTATATTTATTTGGACAGAAATTGTTTATTTATGTTATTTATTGGAATTACAATATGCTCATGTACTGTTGGACTAAAATCGATTCAGTGATTATTGTGAATTTATTCAATGGAGTTCTGGACAATGCAATTGTAATAATCAAGACTATTGACACTTCAGCACATTCAAGGCTATTGGTACATAATCACTTTAGAAACCAATTAATTCAGAGCACGCTATTCTTTTGAAGTTGTGATAAAACTTTTAGAGTTATTTTTTGTGCATTTAATTCACAATACTCTAAGTTCCTCTTAAATTTTCATCTTATAGCTAAGGGAATTAAATTACTTAAAAAGAACTTATTGGTTTTGCTTCTCTCCGTTACTTAGTTTAAGACCATGGAGTCGTAACAATAACGAACACAAAGCATATAACTTTCTTGATGCATAAAAACGTATGTAGGTTGCATTAGTTTGTTTTATTTCAAATTTCAATAAAATACATAAACAGCTTACACCATATGGTCCAAAAAAAAATTCTCTCTCACTGTGGCAGATAATTTTAGCATTGTACTTCTCTCGATATAATTATGCGTGTATACTTGCCAAATATGCTTCAGAAATAACCGAAATCCGGTACTTTTGTCCTGTCCCTATTCTGACAACCGAAGTCTCTACATCTAGATTCGTCTCGAGATCTAAACACCTTATGTTGCCTTTCCGATGATGAATTTCAATAACATCAGATGGACTAATTAATTTTAATTTCATCTCCAAAATTTGGAACATCTTTTTGTTTGCGTAAACTGGGCTTTCACTCTGAGCATAAAGCTCCGCATTCGAACCATGTGGTATTCTTTCTGAGCTCTATATCCGCACAATCTGGCACAGATTGAATGTTTTAATAATATCGATTAACACCAACACAAGCATTTCTATAATCCTATTTAAGTAAGATTTGATTCCATACGTCAAATGTCACAACTCATTCTATTCTTAGAAATTTAACCTTTCTAAAGACAGGAAACTGTAGAGTGGAACCATGGAAAATGAATGAAACAATAAATAACCGCAAGTCGATTTTTATGTCAGATGATGCACACTATGCATTTACTGTACATTTCACAACAGGGCGTCAGTATGACATCAGGGAGCCAGTATGACAACAGGGTCTGAGTATGACATCTCAAACCCGACCTTCTTTAAGCATCCATAGACACCATAGTTTTAACGCGTAGGAATGAAAGAACAGTTTTGAATGCAACCAAAGATGTACTGAGAGAACTTTCTAAACTGCTTTGACTTGATTTGTTTTAGCCATAATTGGATATGATTGCTTAATATTTCGTTTGAGTCAGCTAGTTGTCAAATGTTCATATGATGTGTATTCCTACAACTACTTCCAACGTTATTTCACGACATAACTGAAATGGCTGAGCGATGTTCCGATCGACTTCACTTGAGTAAATAAGTAAAGTTTCAGGGGGACAAAACTTGTTACAATGACTAGTTGATTTGATATGTTTTCTTTCCCTAGAAGATTAGATGCACATTCCATTCTGTCTTGCGTGACAGGAAAGTCGACTCCGCAGGCGTGATTGGATTGTGTTTGTTTGATTTTGGAGATTCATTTGTGTCCATTTCAATAAGCCTCTATTAAGGGCGTTATATATTATGGTCTTTGCCGTCCGTATGTCCGTCCTTCCATCCATCTATTTGTTTTGTTTGTCCTGTTCAATATTTTCCAACGTCTTGGGAGATTTTAGGAAACATTACCCATTCATGCATTTATATCCAGACTAGACGTAGAGTTGCCTAACAGTATTGGGTCTCTCCGGTTTGATGGTAAAGATCATAGTAAGAAAACATATGAAATGTCACATGTTCCAGTGTATGGGCTGAAGCTTTATGACTAATAGAGATATTTGGCAAAACTTCATCCGGATATACGTTACAGGTAAATGCAGTGTTGCTTAATATAACCCAGATTCAGAGCTCGTAGGTCAAGTTCACAGGGAAAATATAACTTTGTCACCAGTTTATGTGGGACATATTTTATTGTCTGGTACTGAATTATAAAACTGTACATATTGTATTGGAACTTAACATATTTATGCAACAAGACTAGACGATGTAGTGCCTACTCTAGTCATTCCCTTACCTAACGGTAAAGGTCAAAGCAAGAACCTTAGTTTCCATTAGTGTAAGTGGGCTCTGTTACAGCAAGGTATTTGGACTCAGTATGAATAGAATACACGTTACGACTAGATGACATGCGCGAACGATTGTTAGATCCCAATTTACTAATTCATGCCCATAGCTGCGGAAATGTAACTCTTTCATCTATTTCTGTTGGACCATTATCACCTTTAAGACTACTGGACATGTTTCAACTCAACTTTTCAGCGACACCAAATAATTTTACGGTGTGGAACATACATGTATTTTAGTCAGGTCTCAAGCTCAGACGACAAGGTGAACACAAGAGATTCGTGACCTGTTTCTGTGTTTTCCTTTTGGCTTCTAAACGTTTGGAAATAATTGGAGGACAATACTTGTCCCAAATGTACGTCATGCCTAGGAAGTCTGTCACATACGCTCCTACGGTCATGGAAATGAAATGTTAATCGAACAATTTACGTTTCTGGTTGCTACGTATGGAACAATAATTTGGTGAAACATTACCCTCATATAGTAAGCGATTTAAATGAGTGTCACCTAGAATGCTTCACTACCTTGAAAGGTCAAGGGCATGCGAATTGAAAAGTCACAAGAAGGACGTAACAATGTCGGGGTACATTTCAATCAGTTTTGTTAGTTGTCATTTTTCATAATATTCCAAAAGGACAATCTTAGAATATTCTGAACTAATACAAATGAGGGTTTGGCTTTGGAAATCAACATCAACTTACAAAATTAAAAAAGAAATAAAAATTGAGTGTGGATTACATTTTGTGTTTGTCCAATGTTACCTGCATTTGCTTACGTAGAAGAGTTTAAGATTGACTGACCTTCTCTGGCTATATTTCCACCGTAGAAGCACCTCACGTCTTCGCTTCCAGCTTGGAATGCCTGGATACATAAGGCACGAAGTCTTTCAGCATTGGTAAGGTTTGTAGCACATGCTCCTGGATTAATTGATTGCACCAATACACCCGACCCATATAATTCTCGTCTATCAAAGAGAACAGTAAAAAAAAATGTAATTGGTACATAAATTATTTTCTTTAATAACAAATATTTGGCAACAAAGGTAGCAATGATAGTACTGAAGAGTCAAGTAAGTAAATTAACGTACTAATACGTAATACTTTATACTTTCATTCGGGAAGAGAAAATGTACCCAGTACCCGAAGTTGATTTTAACTTTATTTTTTTGGTGATTGACATTAAACAGTACAAATTATTTTATTAAATAGTTTCTTATGGGGACGTCGTGCTTCTTCAGTTAAGAGAAAAGGGAAATAAAATAAGAAAAGAAAACAGCGGGATAGTTTAATATTCAATAGCAGCAAGACTGACCGTTGAACCGGGCCAACTGGGCAATGAGAGACTCCATTAGGATCCAACTTACAAACACACTTTCCAGTGATTTCAGTCATGTTGTGCTAGTTATAACACACATAAGCAGAGACTGCTAAACATGACAAAGTAATTTTGCTCTTGTGGAATGTGACTATCAAGTTTAGTTAGAGTTGCATAACATTTACCTTAAGAAGAAACCGTTATTTGTTCTGTAAATGCCATATTGTAATTCTATATCTAATTTAAATAGATCTGAAATGACATTAACAGAAGTCGCAAACGAGATTTCGTTTCCACTTGCTTCCCAAGCAACCATTATTTTTGAAAAATCAAATAAATTTCCCCACAGTGTAGCACCAGACAGTATGCATGACAAACTGAAGTTGTACAATTTCGTCCACATTAACAGGCAAGGAGAAGAAGAACTGGGACATGGAGGAGGCGAATAAAGTTGATGACAATTATAACAAATATTGGTGTCCATTTTGAAATGTTGAAGATTTCTTGCACGCATTTATATACACAGCTTATATTTCTTTAAAGCATATGTTCAAACACATCAACCTCGTTTGTCATCGTTAGTGTGCTTTGAGATTTATTTAAATGGTTCTCTGTTTGACAGGGATTTGCTTGTTTGCAAAGTTTATGAATGAGGGAATAGTGTACACGCACCATCTGGATGATTAATTTACGTTAAGTTTAATTTATGTTTATGTTTCTTGCACGCAATTGTATAAAATAAATTTTTTATTTCTGTAAAGCGTATGCTTTAAATATCAATTTCGTTTGTCAGCGTTAGTGTTCAATAGAAACTTAAAGACTGATTCTATGTTTGACAGGGGTTCCCTTTTTGCAAATTGTCTGAATGAGGAGAACAAAAGAATATTATTGTAAACATTCTTATTCCAGCCTTTGAAACACAATAACTGGAACAAAATGGTAGAGCTGTTGTCGCAGCAACGCTGCAAACATTAACTATGCGTCCTTTAGATTTACGTATAAGAGGAAGAAACGTTAACGTTACTTCAATAGGTCCTAGCATATTAACGTCACAAAATTTTCGGAAACCTTCTGCTGCGTCTGTCTCCGATTGTGAAAAGCTGGTCAAGATTCCTGCATTGTTTACGAGTCCCCATAAACCTGGAATGAACAAATAGATAAAACTGTTGTACATAAAAATAAAAATTAAAATAGCAAGCAGATTCTTATGGGATCAAGAGAATGGTAGCCCGTTTGATTTCAAATGCAAAACTATATAAAAAAAAAAAAAAAATAGATATCATCCTTACAGTCTCTTAAATCTCTTGATGATTTATAGTAATTATAAACTGGAGAAAATTTGTTCGGAAAACAAGCTTATTTCTACAAGTAATGAAATCTGAAAAGAAGTATCGCTAGGCTGCACATTTGTTCTCGTACCGCATTATAACGACACCATTTCTTTAGAAGTGGATCTTTATATTTTCACTTGATAAACGTATATATTATACATCAACATGAAAGAGAAAGCATATATTATCCCTGCTATTGCCCACCAAATTATATATTTCAAGGCCACAGTAATTGTGGTATATTACAGCCGCCAGACTATTCAGTATCGTATACAATAATAAATATTGCTAGTAATTCAACAAATGCATGAGATAAAATCATAATGTAAGTTCGCTATGTCTCTTTGCCTGTTTTCTATCTGTCTGACTGGTTTTTTGTGTGTCTGTATTTGTCGTTTCCACCCTTTTGTACCTTTATGTGGACCCAGAAGATTGTTCACTTTGTCCAATGCTTGCTTGATGGATTGGCTGTCAGTAACATCAAGAGAAATAACTGTTAGACGACACGAAGTTTCATTTCTTAAACTCTCTCCTCCTTTCTCCGTGAGACAGGCGGCAATAACTGGAATACCCTTGGAATCTAACAATTTGGCAAGAAGGTGTCCGAACCCGGAGTCGCATCCGGTGATAAGGACATAGCGTGAAGCGACATCATGGAGCATTTTAAGATTTCGTTTTTTGAAGATGAAGTAGATAATGGTAATAGCCACACATACTGCAGTAATGTACAGCACCATGTTCATATATGTAATTTTGTCACTAAACAGAACAAGAAGAAAAAGAAAATTAAACTTCACAGATCTAAGAAGGAATAATTCATATTGTCCTTTCATTAAATTACGCTATCATTTAAATTTTGGAAGACATGGATTGATATAAAATTGTCATCATTTCCATGTTCGTTTGAGTCTTCTGCTACTTAGAAAAACGATGTCGGTCAGTCTGTCTGTAAATCCGTCCGTCCATATACAATGTCTGGCGGATATATTCCATGATAAGCACAATTTGTCAAAATTTCTGAAATCAATTAAATTTGCTTGACAATAAATATGTATTTAAATGGCCTGTAAACACTGTCAGATTCCCATCGTTCGTTTGATTTTAATGATATTTAATGTAAATATTAATCTCCACGTGGTCTTGAACGAGTTAGATGACTGACACATCGTAATGCTTGCACTGGGAGAGTTGTATTCCCTGATAGATTTCAAAATATTTTCTCAAAAGGTTTGGGAATACTCTAGCTTTCAAACAGATGCCACGAATAATCCAGATATAAAGTAAAGTTTCAGCTTAATCTTTGAATGAATTAGACAATCAGCAGCTTGTTAGTTAAACGTTTTAGTGCAATGACCCTTAATTAACTGAAGCTTTGCTTGCGAGCTGTGTAGCAATATTTTCTTTTTGTTTCAGAAAATTTGCTCGCTCGACATACAGTGTATATAAATTTTGTATGTTATCGTTTCTTTTAAAAAATGGTAGTTCATAGACTTCAAGAACCTACAATATAATACAAGTTTTGTAAATCATCGTTTCTTTAGAAGAAATGGTAGATTATAAATTCCCAGAATATATTCTTTTCCTGGTTCAGTTTCCATTACGACCTCACTATCGAGAACATGAGAACATATTAAATCGATTTATTAATCTAGTATCATTACATAGGCAGGCAGAAGGTGGAATGCATTGTCTTAAAATTAAAATCTTAATTTCGCTGCCGAAGATACTATTTGAAAATGACGATGCTAAACCAGGCACAATTTTAGAACAAATTTGGTTGCCAGGAAAATGGCATAATAAACCGATTGCTATTTGTATTTACGTCTCCGTTTAAATGTGATTATTTAATTGATCATGGACAATTAGCATTGGGAAAATATTTCTAAAATCAAGTAATTAACCAGTTTCTAGGAGCAGACGTTTTCATTTACAGTATTCACGAGACTTTATGGTCAAAGATCTAACAAGCACAAAACAACGGCGAGGTACCTCCTTACAGGACAAAGCCGGAAACTGCCTCACAGAAGAAAAAGACATTCTGAAAAGACGGACAGAGTACTGCGCAGAACTTTACAACCACCAACCCATAATAGATCCAGAGGTGCTGAACGTCCCTCGAGCAACTAATAACGACAACCACCCTATCCTACGGGATGAAGTAGAAGCAGCAGTGAGATCATTGGAAAAGAGAAAGTCGGCAGGAGTGGACAACATCCCAGCAGAACTGGTCCAAGCAGGGGGAGAAGCAATGATTAGCGCCCTCACAAACATATGCAACAAGACCTGGCTAACAGGAGAGTGGCCATCGCCGTGGACACAATCACTGATCATCACCCTCCCCATGAAAGGCAATTTACAACAGTGTCAAAACCACCGCACAATCAGTCTTATAAGCCATTCAAGCAAAGTCATGTTGAGGATACTGCTAAACAGACTAAAGCCACAGGCTGAAAAGATCATTGCCGAGGAGCAGGCAGGTTTCAGAGCAGGGCGCAGCACAACAGAGCAGATCTTCAACCTCAGGATATTGTGTGAGAAGTACCTCCAACACCAGCAAGATATATACCACGTCTTCGTGGATTTCAAAAGGCATTTGATAGGGTATGGCATGAGCCTTCTGGTCGAGCATGAGACTGTACAACATCAATGCCAACCTCATCACAGTAATAGAGCACCTGTATGACAAGGCCACCAGTGCAGTATACTTCCACGGCAGCATAGGGGACTGGTTCAGAACGACAGTCGGAGTCAGACAAGGCTGTCTGCTCTCTCCCACACTACTCAACATCTTTTTGGAGAGAATCATGGCTGACGCGCTTGAAAAGCATAAAGGGACAGTCAGCATTGGAGGCAGAACAGTCACTAACTTACGTTTTGCCGACGACATTGATGGACTAGCAGGAAATGAACCAGAAATAGCTAGCTTAGTAGAGAGCCTCGACAAAACCTACGCAGCCTACCGCATGGAAATCAGTGCAGAGAAGACCAAACTGATGACCAACAACACCAAGGGCATCAGTACTGACATCAGGGTCCAAGGTACGAAGCTATAAACAGTCCACAGCTTCAAGTATTTGGGGGGAATTGTAACAGATGAAGGATCAAAGTCTGAAGTGCTCTCCATGATTGCGCAGACAACAGCAGCCCTGACAAAACTGAAGCCCATCTGGAACGACAAGAACATCGCACTCATTTCAAAGGTCAGACTGATGCACTCACTGGTTATCTCCATATTTCTCTACGCCTGTGAATCATGGACCATAACAGCTGACTTAGAGAAAAGGATACAAGCCACAGGGATGAGATGCTTCCGAAAAATCCTCGGCGTCTCATACAAAGACCGTGTCACCAATGAAGAAATACGGCAAAGGATCAGACAAGCCACTGGGCCCCACAAAGACCTCCTGAGCACAGTGAAAAAACATAAACTGCAGTGGTATGGGAATGTCTTACGATCATCAGGACTTGTCAAGACAATCCTGCAAGGCACTGTACAAGGAATAAGAAAGAGAGGCAGGCAGAGAAGGAGGTGGGAAGACAACATTCGAGAGTGGACAGGCTTGACATTGAGCGACTCAATGAGAAAAACGGAAAATCGAGAGGAATGGAGGAAGCTGATTGTTCGGTCTTGTGTGGTGCCCCAACGGTCTACCAGACTACGGGACTGATGATGATGATGGATTAGTTTCGTATAGCAATTTGAAACAGGATTGAATTTTTGTTTTACATGCTTGGGTTGTGTCTCCTACAGTCTCGTTATATGTGAACATTAGATGATTAGAAGAAATTATTTATAGTATACGCGCGCTTATGAACCCTGCAGTGGACAACGACTGATGTATTGAGTTCCTTGCAAGTACGGGAAACAATGGAGCTGAACCAAAAGTCGTTTGATTTGCTCGATAGTGAGACCTCATGGGTTTAACAATAGTTGATATACAAAAAGAGACTTGATGAGAATTTACCTCTCTTTAAAAACTTCAAAATATTTATAAAAACAATGTAAACAGCCTTCTGACAGAATAGCTTACTGCTAGAGAGGAATGGCGTCCATACATACCAATGATGTAATTCAC
>JAECUM010078409.1:0-11084 GCA_016617855.1 Megalonaias nervosa | reverse complement strand
ATATATAGTTATATATATAGTTATATACGGGAAAATATGGTTTCAGCATTTCATTAGCAGTCTCTAATAATTAGTAAAACGTTCTCATGTCCTATAAACACCGAAACAGAACACGTGGGTACAAACGACGTAGACAAGAAGTAGTATAACCGTGACAGTTTTCCATAAAAATTTGCCCATATTTGGGAAAGACCACAACACAAGCAAACACTCCTCTATATTGACACGAATGGTTTCATAAACTGGCCTAATTAAAATTAACAGATTAAATGGTTGCATTCGTTTTGATGACGTGTCCTTGCCTTTGATAAAATCTGGTAACAATGGGACAACTAATGATATAATGAACAAAATAACATGATCCGATTAAGCTGTCACAATCTGTACGGCAATAATACGCATGCTGCCTATTTCATCGTCCATACTGCAAGGCGTTGCTGCTTAAGAAATGACAATATTTTGGATGTATTGTTAGACTTTGTCTACAGTAAGTCCGATGTCTTTCCTGTTATCACTGTCACAAGCACCCGTTACTGAAAATTTGTGATAGAGCAATACTTGACAGAGGTGGTCATATTGTTGAGCGAATTGTAAAGATCATCATACCCATAGCCAAATTAATTATTGCAATTATGAAACCTTTCATTTCAATCCGTTGTTTTCTCAATGTTGACTCAATGTTTGGAGTATTTAATTTATTGCGCTCGTTTTCTAATTCTTCAGTCCTTTATGAATAGTAATACATTTATGATCTTGTTTATTTTATATTTGATTCAACCGATACCATATACCTCCTTCTCTCCTTTATTTTATTTCATAAACGAAGGTAATCGGACTACCTGTACTAATTGCAGTCACAGCCTCCCTAAGTTTCTCATAAGTTATTTTACATTCCCCTTCCTATTTAGTGTTAGCATTGTGTAGCGTAAAAAGTACTTTTGGTGTTTTAAGTAGCTAGGGAGGTGTTTCGGAGATGGACGTTTTCTGAATTATAGAAAGATCAATTTTGGAACAGTCAAGGCTTGATGATATTCTAATGTCAAAGGAAGGTATGGCCCTGGGGAATAGTCATCTCTTGCTCAAGCATATCAGAGAGGGTGGAACCCGCTGAATAATTAGACGAAGAGGAATCTTTAGAGAAACTATCAGCAAGTATATTAACTATGTCATGTTTGGAGTTGAAATTCTTGTTGTTTTCTCTTTCCGTTTATTTTGCGGATCTTGTCCCAAACTTTCTTTATAGTGGAACGAGAATTTAAAGTTGAAACATATTTTTTCCATAATACTCTTTTACTTTCTTTAATCGTGCAGCAAGCCTTGTCCCGAACAATACGGTACTTAATTAAATTTTCAGGCGTTGGAAGATTCTTAAATATTTTCAGCGCTTCTCGGCGCCGTCTAATGGCCTCTTTACATTCTTTGGTGAACTACGGTTTTTAGGTTCTTTTACAGTTCGGTGAGGACTTGGGAATGGATTTTTCTGCAATCTCGATCAAGACAGAAGTAAAGTACTGAAAAGGGTCACTGTCATTTAAAACGGTATCCCTGTTAAGTCTAGCTGTACAAAGTGTTTCAAACTTGGCCCAGTCGGCCTTCTTTATATTCCATTGTGGAATCGCTCATCAATTGTAATGTTGGTGTTCTTAAGAGAGAGTGGGAAGTGGTCACTGTTGTGAAAGTCATCAGCGACCTTCCAATTATAATCCAAAAGTAGTGAAGGAGTACAAATTATCAAATCGATACACGTGTATGTACCCGTTCCTGGGTGCAAATATGTCGGCAATTTTGTGTTATACAGACACAAGTCCTGTCTAGAAATGAAATCTTCTACCTTTTTTGCCCCTGTCGCTTATGTAGTTTGATCCCCATAAATTGTTGTGGGCATTAAAATCACCGAATAGAACAAAAGGCTCAGGCAGTTGTTAAACAAGGTTGTCTACGTCATTTGGTAGTAGGTTGGTGGTTGGTGGTATGTAACTAGAACATAAGGTAATAACTCGATGTCGATTGACGCTTACAGTAATGGCTTGCAAATTTGTGTTTAAAGGGATGACGCTATGAGGGGCTCTATTTTTCACAAAAACAGAAACTCCTTCTGAGGCCCTGGCAACATTTTGAATGTAGGTGTAAAACAGGGAGTAGTTTTTAAGTGTGATGTTATCCGTATGTTTCAAGAATGTTTCCTGAAGGCGTAGTACTGCGGGATAATGTTCGTTTGAAAGCAGAAGAATATCATTGTAGTTGGCTTTAAGTCCACGACAGTTCCATTGTATGATTGTGTTCTTCATTATAAGTTTAAAGTGGACATTGTGGAGTTAGGTTAGACCTTTCACTGGGGTAATTTGTGTGGTTATTTCTCTGAAGGAAGTACGGGGGTGAAGTTTTTGGTGGCAGGTCTGGAGCTACCTTGAGCACACAGAGCAGTCTCTTCTGCATCCATGCTCGCAATGTCTGCAAACCTATTATAGAATTTAATGGGGTCATCTGACCCATTTTGCTGCCTATTGCCTTGAGGTTTCTTTTTACTCTTTGGTGATTTTACTGGTGGGGTATTATTAAAAGTTATTTGAATAGATGCCATGGTTTCTTTCCTTGTTAATGAGGGATGTTAGAGCTTGATGGTGAATCGGGTGGGTCTGTCTGAGTTTGAGAGTCCTTCGTTGTTTTTGGATTGGTTTTCACTACAGTGGAGAAGGCTGGGCCAGGAAGGGATGTTTTTGCCTGTACAAGTTTTCTGGCCTCTGGATAGGGAATGTTAAAAGTGTACTTTACCCTCTTTATTTCCTTCTCATGTTTCCAATTCAAGGAGAAACGGAGAGAGTGCGGCAAGTGGTCTTGAAGCATCTTTTGATTGTATAACCATGCAGTGCGGAAATGACTGCACATTACATGGTTCGTCATCCGAGTAAGATAACAGTTTTTGTTCCTTTGTTTTGATTTGTTTGGAATTATCCATGTTGGTTTGTTTAAAATTCAGCACCTGTTTTACCCGCCCACCACAGAGCCCAACAAGGGGACACTTTTCAAGTGCCAGGGATACACAGATGTTATACTTAGTCGGTAAAATTACCTCCCGATTGACCCGTTATTCCACCACCTTCTAGGAAGTCTTCTAAGACTTGGGAAAAGGAAAGCTAAGTGGATAGACTGTAGGGGAAACTGTGGTATCAAGAGAGATACAATGATAAAGATAAAGAAAGTGAGCGAGTAAATAAAGACTTCCTAGGACTCGGCGTGACCAGCCGATTTGTCGAAACCGGGCCCTTCCCGCATACAACTTTCAACAAAACCCCATTGCCTAAATCTCCAAAAAGAAAAATAAACAACAATCAAACAGGCAGCAAATGGGGTCTGATGACCCCATTAAGCTACACAATAGGTTTGGCGACACTTACGACATGGATGCAGAAGAAACTGCTCCATGTTCTCAGGGTGCTCCAAACCTATAACCCAAAAGTTTCACCTGATACTTCGTGCAGAAAAATAACCACATGGAGTGCCCCCGGGAAAGGTCTAAGCTAGCTACATAATCTCCACATTAAACGTATAATGAAGAACAAGATCATACAATTGAGCTGTCGAGGGCTTAAAACCAATTAAAATGATATTCTTCTGCTCCTAAATGAACATGATTCTTCGGTACTATGCCTACAGGAAACATTCTTGAAAGATACGGATAACATCACACTTAAAAACTACTCCCTTTTTAACACCTACTTTAAAAATGGTGACAGGGCCTCTAGAGGAGTTTATGTTGTTGTGAACAATAGGGCTCCTCACAACATCATCCCTTTAAAAACAAATTTACAATACATTGTTGTAAGTGTCACTCTACACCGAGTGATTGCCTTTTCTTCTATTTATATACCACCAAACACAACCTAGTACCAAACGAATTAGACATTCTTGTTCAACAACATCTCGCGCCTTTTGTTTTACTCGGGGATTTTAAGACCCATGAGGAAGACCACAAAGTAGAAGACGTCATTACTAGACACGATATGTGTCTACATAACAACAAATCTCCGACGTACTTACACCCAAGAACGGGTACAAACACGTGTATCGATTTGACAATTTGTTCACATTCGCTGCTTTTGGAATATGATTGGAAGGTCGCTGATGACATTCACATCAGTGATCACTTTTCCATCTCCCTTGAAAATATTAACTCTACAACTGATGACACAGTTCCACAACGGAATGTAAAGAAGGTTGACTGGGCTACCTTTGAAACAGTCTGTAAACCTAGGCTGAATGAGGATACCCTTTTCAACACTAATGACCCTATTCAGCATTTTACTTCTATTTTAATTGAGATTGCAGAAGAATCCATTCCCAAGTCTTCACCGAACTGTAAAAGACCCCAAAACCTTGGGTCTCTAAAGAATGTAAAGAAGCCATTAGACAACGCCGAGAAGCACTGAGAAAATTTAACAATAGACCGAGCCCCGAAAAGTTAAGTAAATACCGTATTCTCCGGGCCTAACCTAGCCGCACTTGCAAAGACAGCAAACGAGTATCATGGAAGAAATATGTTTGTTCTTTAACTCTCGTTCCTCTATTAAGAACGTTTGTGACACTCTTCGCAAAATAAATGGAAAGAGAAAACACAATTCTCTCCGACATCTGAAATTGAACAATAACAATTTTTGTTCAAAACGTGAGATGGCAAATATTTTTGCTGACAGTTTCTCTAAAAATTCCTCATCATCTAATTATTCAGAAGCCGTCCGAAGATTAAAAAAATCAAAAAGAAAGGTCACGTTTCAAATTTACATCCAACAACTCGGAAAGTTATAACCAACGGTTCTCACTATCAGAGCTTATGGAAGCTTTAGACAAGGCCCATGATACATCCGCTGGGCCTGACGAAATACATTCCCAGTTTTTGAAACACCTTCCAGAATTATCATTAACATATCTTTTGAAAATCTTCAATGATTTATGGATTACTGGTAATGTACCTAAGATTTGGAAAGAAGCAACAGTAATACCAGTTCCCAAACCAGGTAAAAATAGTTCAGATCCTACTAACTATCGACCTATTGCACTGACTATCTGTATGTGCAAAACAATGGAACGAATGATCAATTCTTGGCTTGTATGGTACTTTGAAACTAAGAACTTATAATATCTCCTTTCCAAAGTGGCTTTCGTTATGGTCGTAGCACCAATGATCACCTGGTTAGACTGGAAACATTTATTCGTGACCCATTTATCAAGGAGGAACATTTAGTAGCGGTTTCCTTTGATTTGGAAAAATTCCTATGACTCAACATGGAAGTACGGGATACTAAATGACCTGCACGACCTGCGTCTTAAAGGCCGTCTGTCCTCTTTCATATGAAACTTTCTCTCAGACAGAGAATTCAAGGTACGAGTGGGCTCCACATTCTCTGATATGCAGAAGCAAGAGATGGATGTGCCCCATGGAAGTATTTTATCTGTGACACCTTTCAATATCAAAATCAATTGCATTACCAAGTGTTTTGCTTTTGATGTATATTGCTCCTTCAAAGTTGATTATTTTCTACTATGTTATAGATCAAAGCATATGCAGAGAATTTAAAGACAACTACAGCAAAATATAAAGAAGATTCAAACTTGGGCCAATGCTAACGGTTTGAAATTCTCGAAATCAAAAACGGTATTTCTGTCAGTTACGAATACATCATGAACTTAAACTCACTCTGGACGGAACACCTTTTCCAGTTGTTGAGGAAACAAAGGTTTTAGGTATTATCTTCGACAGAAAACTGACTTTTATTCCACACCTAAAGAAATTGAAAGCTAAATGCTTGAAATCTCTAGGTCTTCTTAAAGTAGTTGCGCATACTGACTGGGATAGAAAAGTCATCCCCAATTTATATTGAATGTTTATTCGCTCGATACTAGGGACTATGGTTGCGTTGTTTATGGTTCAGCTAGGAAGTCATATTTGAAGATGCTTGACCCAATTCATCATCAAGGAATAAGACTCGCTCTAGAAGCGTTTAAGACATTAACTTGTGAAAGCCTTCTCGCTGAATCGAACGAACCACCTTTATCACATCGTAGAGAAAGGCTTTCCGTACAGAATGCTCTCAGATTAAGATCAAACCCTCTGAATTCTGCTTTTTCGGTTGTTTTTAATCCAAATACGGAACCTTATACCAAAATAAACCAAACGCCATACGTTCGTTTGGCATTAGAATATCATCAAGCCTTGACGGTACCAAAATTGATGTTTCTAAACTTCAGGAAACGTCCATCTCCGAAACACCTCCCTATGAAGTTAAACAACGAAAAGTGCTTTTTACGCTACACGATGGAAAAAATCTGAGACAAACACTTCCATCTTCTACAACTCTTAGCATGAACTCCTGACTGAATTTAAAAACTACAAAAGTATTTATACTGACGGATCAAATGATGAGGAAAAGGCTGTTGCAGCCTTCGTTAGTGGAAACCTTACAACACAAGTTCGCTTACCAAATGGTACATCAAGTTTTGCAGCCGAAATCAGAGCAATAGACCTTGCTCTGCAATATATCGAGAACAAACGCATTTTGAACAGCATCATCTTCTCTGACTCACTATCAGTACTTTACTCACTACACAATAGAAAACTGGAGAAGCCATTATTAACCAATATTCGCGTCAAAAATACTGAGGTGAGCACCTCCCACAATATAGTATACTGTTGGTTACCTAGCCATATTGGTATTGAAAGTAATGAAAAAGCAGATCTCTCTGCTAACATGGCCATATCACAAGAACCATCTGATTTTTAAATACCGTATACTGATTTTATACCTAGTATGAAAGAGTCTTTACGTCAGAAGTGGCAGGCATCATGGAATGATGCAGTGAATAAGAAACATCACGCCATCAAGCCAATCGTAGGGATATGGACCCCTTCCTACAGAACCATCCGTAGGGAGGAGGTAGTCATTGCAAGAATTTGAATTGGTCATACTTATATAACCCACTCCCAAATACTAAAAGGCGATCACCCACCAGAGTGCGTTTCTTGCAATGAACCATTCACTGTTAAGCACTTTATGACAGTGTTTCGATCTCCAATCTACGCGCTATCAGTACTACAATGTGCATGACATGAAGGAACGTTTTGATACAATAAACGTCACTTGTATTATAGAATTCCTGAGAGAAGTAAACATTTATTCTAAACTATAACTTTATGCCATCACCTTGAACATTTCTATGCAATGCATATACCGTCCCTTATTTTCAATAACTTTTCATCTTTCTTTATTAACATACACCCTTTACATTCTCTGTTGATCGGGAAGTTTTATATATTACCTTTACCATCGTTTCGTTTTTCTTTCAAGTATTTGGTTTTGATATCGCTGGTCGATATGAAACCTTTCATTATTTTTAAATGATCCTACATATGGCCTTTTGTACGGCACTAAATAACCTAACAGTGCTGGTGCGCCGTAAAAATACAATCAATCAATCAATCAATCAATCAATCAATCAATCAATCAATCAAGCAAGCAACAGGACTTCAAAAGTTCGATCTAAACATGCGCACCGTCTTGTGCTTTTTTTCCACTCTGTTTATACGTTAAATAACAAATCAAATCAGAATTATGTGTTATGGGCCACAAAAGTAGGAATGCCGTAACTGTACCCACAATTTAAGAATGGAAACACTGGCAAAGTTTTAGTTAACAACATTTACGGAAAATGATGAATAACAAATACATAACAAATACATAAAACCTATGAGATCTTTAACACTGCGAGATATCCAAGTCACTGTCAGATATTGTTTATCTAGCAGTAAAATTGTTAACAACTAGCTTCCAACCCATTGGTATTTTGTACTTCATCAGGTGATATCGCTTGAATTGGGAATTACTCCGTAAGCGCACATTATTCGATAACATTAACACACGTCAGTTTCTAGCAGTCATTAGGAGACCCAATCTCCAAATAATACCACATAAATGTGTACTGGATGCTTTGTAATCCATATGTGTTTACCCTTCGCCACAATTCTAACTATTATTGATACCAGTTTGTCTTTCTATTATGTAGGTAAGTGTATTAAGAAAGACAATAGAGACCAAACATACTAAAGTATGTTTTCCAAAAACTGGCAGTTTTATTAACTTTAACGTTTTTATTGCGGCCTCGTATTTCTGATTTCGAAATCATTTAGCGAGTTTGAAAAAATCTGTAATGACCTTATTGCCAAGATATTTCAGAAATGGTCGAATATATAGACGTTTTGAAACATAAGGGGATAGTGATTTGTGCAAATAAAAGATGAGCAGTATGGCTAGTTCAATGAAACGCGATCGCGGAATCCAGCATGAGAACTTTAATTTGATTGTTACCGAATCTAGCAGACACAGAAAGAAAATAAATAACACAGCAATCCAATACATTGAAGTCCTGCATAAGGTCTTGGAGAAAGGAAATTGAAAGAAAGTAATGTTGGAGATGCCTGCAGCAAAAAATAATAATAAGGATATAGACTGAAGAAAAAAGCTTTATCGATCGGTTGTATTAATTTGTCTTGTAGAAATATCGATCTGTATCACAGCAGAATGATCACTTTGTAAGCAATTATATCTTGCCAATCAATCTTCTAGCATATCTGGAAAAATATCAATCCAGTGACATGCTAGAGGTTAGAAATAAAACCCAGCATAGTCAACCACATCAACGTCAAAAAAGATTGTATTTTATTATCGGTTGAAATTTGCAATGTTTAGGAACCTGCAAGAAATGGAATCACTGCTAGTAATAACAATGACAAAGATATTGATTTCGAGCATTTGCACAGATCCAACTACAACTATAAAAGTCAGAGGGCCATAAATAATCTACGGATTCTGACAGAATTTTTAGGATTTGGAGACCACTCGACCAAATCAACAACACGAACTTATGCAAATGCAAATAAAGTCAAAATATAATGTACACTCAAGCAAACAAGATGTTCATTTTTGTTAGGGATATCAAGGTAATAATATTAGAGACAAATGAACCATCTTTATAATATCCTAAAGAAATTTAATGTTTTGATACATTGGGTGGATGAATTTTGTATGGGTCTGTTGGATGTAATATACACATCAAACATGAGCAACAAGGTATAGGCGTGGGCTATATGTGCCTTTGAAAAATAATTACGAAAACCGAAGAATTTTGAATGCATTAATAACACCCCAGAAACAATTTTTAAGATTGAGACATGTAATTAGATGTACTTTATCGACACAATCTCGCCTGAAATAAAGAAATATATTACTGGAGCCATCTGAATGGACAACATAAAGACTCCAAGGTTAAATTTGGGTGCATTTATTAATTGCTAAAATATATCTACTATCATGTGGCAAGATTCTTGTTACTAAACAATTTAAACAGTTATGAAACATAAAATAATTGCTATTGGTTTAGTTTCAAAGACATTTAACTTTCTTTAGTTTATTATCAACTTCAGTCAATAAATTATGTCTAGCAAGCCATTAACAATCCATTTTTCCTTTACAAGCTATTGTCCAAATATTATTTCGACATATTATATCTAACGGCGTTTTATCCTTTATGGAGATTGTTTTCTCCTGGCATAAATTGGGCCTAGAGTTCTTTAATTAGCACATTTTTTGTGTCTGTTCATTATTTTATTGGATTAAACTAGAAACATGATATAACACAATGAATATTGGGGATTTTATGAGACTTCACATTTCGAAGACTCTTAAGCCTGAATATGCGGAACACCAAGATAACTGGGAGTCGCATAGGATTAGCTTTTTCCATTAAGTACTTTTTTAATTCTTCTGCTGCATAAATCAAGTATGTGGCAGTACACATTTTTTCATACTCGTAACGTTATTAGCTGTTTCATAATCCCTATGTCTTTATTTTTGCATTCTACTTTTGTTCTGGTTGTAGAATTTATTAGCTATTCAAATTTTATATTTATTCTTTTAGTGGTACAAGTTTTTGTAGTTTGTATTTTAATAATTAATTGTTTTCTTCATATTTTGAACGACATTTACTTTGATACTATCATTTAATTGATTTTAAGTTTTGTAGAACATATCTACATATCTCTCAGCATTACTTTTTGTATATATTTCGCGGTTCATGTATCTATACTATCTTTGTTTGAGCTAATGTATCCGTTGGGTACAGTATTAATGTAACCAATACAACATGTATTATCGTCATACAAAGACAGTGCTATTGTATTCATGGCTATAATGTAGGTTTCATAATCATAAGATCTGAAGAGTATCGTCTTGTACATATTAGTTTGGTTGAATAGCAATGTTGCTTTTATAAATTTCAAATCTTTTTAATTTGTATATAATGTTGATTGCATTTATAAATATTCCAACAACTGATTTGGTACTCTGTTAAATGTTCAATATTTTATATTACTCGTCATAAACTCAGAATATTATCCTTTGTGTAACTGTACAATTAATAGGCCTCCACGTAAATAAGCAATGAATTGGTATCATTCATTAAACAACCGCATGCTGCCATCTTGGCAGGTGTTTTTGATTGTTGTATTAGATAGTCAATTGGATAACGATCACATTTTAGATCCTTTTAAGTCGTACTAGTAAATTTGATCGGATTGTCGCTAAGATGCTGAAATTGACCAACCTCACGTCTGTGATAGCTCTCCTTGCAATTGATAGATTTATCTGGTATCTGGACAAGTTCTTTTTATTAGTGCATATTATTATTATTATTATTATTATTATTATTATTATTATTATTATTATTATTATTATGTTCTTTACATAATTTAAACACGCAAAATTAGATACCTTGTCTTCAAATAACTGGCATGTGTTTTCGAAAGCGGAGTCTTTCCTCTCTCAGTAGCCGAAAAACATATCCGGTATCTCTATCTCTAACAACTCATTTATTGTTCTGTAATGACAGTCCTTACCTTACATCAAACCTATCTTGTACAGGATTCCTTTATTTGAATACACGTTTACATACGACATCAATATTCTCCCCTACTAACATCACATTCTCAGCGGAATCATATTTAGAGGAAATATTTATGTCGATATATATATATATAT